>JBAMDO010000250.1:0-76864 GCA_037074765.1 Mansonella perstans | reverse complement strand
TTTAATAATTCAAATTATTAAACGAATAACTTTTCAATTACTTGTTATGGAAAATCTTTCCTGAATAAGTAACAAATTTCCTAAAATTTTCAGCAAAACCAGCAGTTTTTAAACGGTATTTTAATTGAACTTACCATTTTGAATAATAAAATTTGTTATAGGGTGATGAAGAAGGTTCATTTGATTCAATTAACAGTTCACATATCTCAACGAATGAAATGGCTAGTTTTTTTTTAAAAAAATTGAATTTTTTTTCCTTTTTTTATAGTAATCATAATTGTACAAATATGTGCAGTTGAAAGGATACAGTTGCGAAGCAATCAAACAATATTTGCGAATTTAACCGGGTAACTTTTTTACTGCATTACTGTAAATTTGCTGAACTCGACTGTTTTTTTTTTCCTATGCGTATCTTCTTATTCTGCTACAAATAATGGGATCAATCATTTGATGTATTGTAAAAAACAAAAAAGAAAAATTGCTTTTTCATAATAGGATATTTTTAATTAAAAAATGATTGATTAAGAAATTTTACGAAATTTTTTAAAATGAGGAAATAAAAAAATTTTGAAAATTTTTTTCAAGTAAAAGGAATTTTATGGAAAATAAATTGGGATAATTAATAACACATTTATTTGTCTAATTGTCAAAACTTCTCGAATTTTCTAAACATTGTTGTAAGTTATTAGTAAAATACTATTAATGCATCTTAATTATCAATTTTTCAAGAATAATGCTATATCATTAATTGTAATGTGGCTAAGGAAGCTAATCCGATGATTTAAAAAAGTTGAGAAAAAAATTAGGAAATAAAAAAAAAAAAACTAAATTAAAAAAAAAGAATTTCTCTTTGCTTTTTTTTTTATCATTATTCATCATTTGAAATTTAAATTCTGAAGTTTTATTTAGATTTCAATTAGAAAACAAAAAGTTTATAAAAAAAAAAAAACTGGAACCAGTCAAAATACACTAATTACTGTTTATTTGTAATGATTGAAGATTAAACAATAATAAGTCTTAATTAAATTATTTTACCATTTGATCAGCTTTCTAGGATCACTTTTTTTCTTAAAAATAATCTCTCAGATACACAACATATCATATCTAACCCTATATTCGTTCTTATCAGTCTTTGCAAAGCTACATTTCAATTTCACTTCTGTTTATGTGGTTATTTTATCTAATTCATTTTAATTTAATGTCATATTTGACTGTGGTTGTCATTTTTGAGAGGTGATATAATGAAATGGCTAAAATCATTTCCATGCGTTAATATCACTGTTAAATATGAGTAACTACCATTTTTTTGTTCATTGCATTTCCTTTTAATTAACGAAATTTAATTTCTGATTAAATCATCATACATTTAGTGTAAGCCGAGAAAGGAGGATATGTTACGTAATACAAAATGGGAAATATTGTAACAGGTAGTATGAGATAGTTAGGTAAATAGATACTATTATGAATTAAGCATCTTTCTTTTTGAGTCAAGAAATTTTTTTTTCTTTGCCGAATATTTATCATTCCACTTTTCTTTTTTGAAATGAGGCTATGATTTATTATTTTTTTGTTAGATTTCCAAATAAAATTTTTCATTTTTAATAATTATCGAGAATGATTTTATTAATTTCTCCTCTAACATTGTAGTGGATAATTTAATGAAGAATATAACACTTGTTAAATTTCATAAATTTTTAAGCACTCATTTTATGATTAGTAAAGTTATTCATACCGTAAATTTATAGTAGTTCTTAAATAAGTAATTGGTCAGTTTAACCTGATTTTCATTTTCCTGTGATTTATCTTCCCAAAGGATTTCTCTCTGTGTATTCTCATTATCCAATAGATGCGTACAAGATCCGATATTGACATTTATTGACAATTCTCCCTTAAGAATAATAGACCTTCAAGAAATCTATCTCACAACACATTCTTTCCTGTTTTTACCAGCTTAGCAACGCGTACCACCCGCTAAAAGTACTTCCTAGTTCATCTAATAAGCAAATATATACAAAATTTGAAACAACAATAAACAAGCCATGGATTGGCTAAGCCTAAGCAATAGATCGCAATTAAGGCTATTTGATTGGCTGCTAGATAGATTCTAATGGTCAAACAAAAAATTGATCAACATCTAAGCTTCTTATATATATATATATGTTATTTTCAATTTAAAATGATAAAATAAAAGAGATGGAGGGGAGAGAGAAGGAAGACATATTTATTTTTAGTACAAATTGTTTAGCTAGGGTTGGTATGCATATATACATATCTGGAAGTCAAACTATTTTTAAGCCAAACGAAATGATAAAGAGGAAATTTTGCAATTGGTATTGGATAAAATTTTTTTGGCATCACGCAAGAAAACTGAGCCTTGTTAGTTAGTAAAGAGCGGTCGTTCTCGTGAATTCGAATTTTTATTGATTCCAAATTAGTCTTTTTTACACTATTCCATTGGGAAAATGGTTTTTCTCCTTTTTCCTTTTCTTCTAAAGTAGCAACAAAAAAAATTAAAAAAAAAAAAAAAAAAAAAAAAAACGAATTTTTTTAGAACCATACAATAAAGAAAAGCTGTAGAAAAAAGCTTTTCAATTTCCCATTTTCAGAGTTTAAACTTTTGCTAGTTGCTTAGCATAGTCTAGTTGAGTCTTGTTTAGTCTAGTAGTCTAGCAGTAACCACCGTTACCTTACTAAAAATATAGATTTGTCACCATTCTCCATTTTCACTTTCAATTTTTTCGTTCTTTTTTTTTTTTTTTTCAACTATTAAAGAAATTTAGCTTAATGTTTTTGATTCCTTAACATCTCAAATCTCAATTTCATTTCAAAATTTTTCAGCTTTCATTTTTTCATTTATAGTTGTCAATCCTTTGATTTTACTTGATTGACACAATATTGCGATAATACAGATTTAGTGTTAATAATTGAAATACACATGTATTTATTGATTTATTTACTCCATTTCATTTCATTTTAAATTCATCGGATTCATTTCAGTTTCATCGAATTTAGAATATAAATCAAATGCTCATTTTTTTAAATGCGCTTTCACATTTAAGCCATCTATGAAAAGGATGATAGCTACTGCTCAAAAATTAGAATTTTTAATGATTCTTAAAGTAAAAAGACAAAAAAGAAAAATTACGATTTACTTTCGAATAATTGCAACATTTATATTTTTCGATTGCAAATTGAATTGAATAAATGATTCATTACTGGGTATATCATCTTTATTATCAGAAAATTTTTTCAGCTAATGAAAAGTTCTCCATTTCCAATGTAAATTTTATTGAGAGAGAAGACTGATTGATGAAAAAATGATAATTTATTGATAAAACAAATTTTTGTAATATGTTATAAGTTGTTATAAATTGTGTAGCATATTATTATATTATGGCAAGAAATTGCTGCTATTTTAATTTAAATATTGTTTTATTTCAACAAAAAAAAATCTTTTAATCTCACAAATATTTTGAAAGAAAAACAAAGCAAGATTTTCCTTTCTTTTATTCATTCATTTTCCTTCAGATTTTTTCACGTCAGTTGTAAATTCTTTACAGTCTATTCCAATTTGAGCACTGGACAAGTAGTAAATAGGTATGATGATACGATGTTGTTTTTATGGTGCCATCATTACGGTAAATGTTCTCAATAAATATAAATTTTTGCAGTACTACTTATTTTTTTTTCTTAACACGACTTCATTTTAATCGTCTCGTTTAACAAATTTTTTTTTCGCTTATATATTTTTCCTTTCAAATAAATGAATATTTTCTTATGCTATTTTTATGTTTTATTTTATTTTATCGCTTTTATTTTCAAATTGTAATTTCAAATTTTATATAAATTTTCGACATTTTTTTTTTACTTTATTGAAAAACCTTAAAATTATTATTTAATAACAAATATCGTTAAATTTATGTTAACTTCTTTATAGACTGATAATGTAAACATTAAGTAGTTTGGATAAGTTTAATATTTCAAGGTGCTGTAGAAATCCTTGAAATTTTGACAATCCTAGGATTTATTTGTTTAATTATTTTTAGCTAGTGTAATAATTAACATTACTAATAGTCAAATCTAAGAACTTTTAACTATTTTAATGATAACACTTTGAAAGTATGATGATATATATAAGGATCAGTTGCGATGTTAAGGATATGTTGGAAAAATGATAGGATATCATTGGCAACTAATTTTTAAACTAAGCAGCATTAAGTTCAAGAGTAAGTGAGATAATGATATTGAATAATGCTATATATATATGTTCAAGTGTGTAATATTGTTAAAAATCATTATTGATTAATATGTAAAAGTATTTCTGCTATTACTACTGTATTTTAAGTACAACTATTAATTTGGTTCGTGCAGTAAACCCATCATCATACAAGCCAATTTCATTTTTAAACTAAACTTTGGAAAAAAAATTTTCTTCTGCTCTTTTTTTTTTAAAAAAAAGAAAGTTGACAAATGTAAAATAAAAGAAGCAAACGCAACTGTTACCTCCTTCGTCTCCCTTTTTGTAATTCTACTTTTCAATCCATTCAGGTATGAATAAAACTGATACGCTATCCATTCATTCATTCATTCATTCATTCACCTACCTGCCATCATTCTTATATTCTATGGAAGTAATGATAACTTGAGAGGTAGGAGTTTTGGTGGGTTAGATCGCTAGGAATAGTTGAAGTTGGTATCTGTTTCTTTCCACAATTCCATATTTGAATGAAAGAACGAAATGAAAAAAGTAGCTGAGCCAGTTACATTGAGCCAGTTACACAGTTACACACGAGCCAGTTACACCTGTTTTTTTTTCTTCCACAATTTTCCAAATTTACTCTTGAAAATCATTCATTTAATTAGTTTTTCTTTATTTTTAACAATTTCATATTTTTTGAAGAAAAAACTTTTTGTTTAATAAAAAAATTCATTGAAAATTGTTACTATTATGTTTTCATTATATTTTATAGCTAAATTCTGTAACAATTTAAACTTTCATTATTTTTTCATTTTTTTTTTTCTTTTGTTACTAAACTTATCATTTAGAAATTGATTACCTTTTTTGTCTTTTTCCAAAAAAATTTTAAAACTTTACTGTCTTTCTTATTTTTATCAGTTTGCTCCCACCTTTCTTCCCTCTTTTTCTCTCTCTCTCTCTCCCTCTCTTTCTTTGCCAATAATATTCGAATTTCGTTTAAAAGTTGTAAAATTGTTTGTACATATTTCAACAATAAATTTGAGAAAATTATTGCAGCAAAAGTAATTTTCTTTTTTTTTTTTTGTTGCTTTAACTAAACACAATACTATAATTTAAATTTTGCAAAAACTTTCAAAAATAATTTTTAATTTAACAAGTACCTATAGAAATATTATAAGCTTTAAAAATATTTTTCTATTTTATAATTTATTATTCAGACAGGGCAAAATAAAAGAACCAAAAAAAAAAAGCAAAAACAAAACTTAACTAAAAAAAAAAAAATTAATTGATACGAATTGTAATTATGTTTAGTGAAATTGACTATCTCATGTAATATTAAAATTTAACAATTTGAAACTTTTTGTTTAAAAAAAAATTTTTGATTTTACATATTTTCAATTTCAATAAACTTTTAACAAAATAGCAAATTTATCAATCATTGATAATTTCTTATTTTTACGTTATTGTTATCATAGATTAAATGTTAAAGCAATTTTAATTTAAAAAAAATAAATGTTAAAAGAGTGGTAAAAAGGGAGAAATGGATTGTTAAAAGTATTATTTTCATTCATTTCGTATTTTATAAAATGACCAATTCAATATTTTCATTTTCTCTCTCTTTCTATCTTTCACTACTTTTCCCATTCCTTTTTCATTTCTCTTCCATCCTCTCACTTTTATTTTCATTTGTTTATTTCTCATCAATTTGCTCATTACTTGAAAGTATTTCAAGGTTTTAAATCCATTGAAACATCGTCTTAATCTTCAATCCATTATCTCCTTACGTAAAATTACGCTTTTACTTTTTCTTCCTCTTCTCGTATTCTTTCATTTTTTCTTTTTCATCTCTTTTACCTTCTTTATTTCTCATTTTTCCTCGCTGCTCCCCTCTCGCCGCTATTTGTTTACAAGAAATCTTCACTTTCGATTCATTTTCAAATCAAAAAAAAAAAGCCAAAGAAATACTTTTCCCATATTTTTGTTTAATTGTTTTGCTTATATATTGTGAAAATTTTAGCTAAAAAAGCAATTATTTGTGACTTAAATAAAATAAGCAAAAATATTAAATTTATTCCTTTTTCAATTTTCAATAACAATTCATTTTGTATTTGTGAAGCATTTTTTTTTTTGAATATAAATACATTTATTCTTTTTCTTTTTTGGAAAAAATGAAAATTTGAAAAATTTTTTAGTTCAATGAATTTTCTTTTTAAAATTTCCTTTATAACATTATTCATTTTAACATTTGTTTATTTATTTTTTAATTAATTAAAAACATTTCAGTTTATTTTTTCTTTGTTTTTTTTTTTTTGAGATCTTTTATCAGTTTTTTCATCTTTCAACTTTACTTCTATCTCTCTAAGATTTATTTGTTTATTATGTTAAAGCTTATTTTGCTTTTCTTTCAATATGACTGATGGAATGTCTTACATGTAAAAACAATGTAGGAAACAAACTGCCTGCCACTTTGCTCCTTATCAGGTCAATTTTTTTTCATCACTTTTCATTTTATCCTTTCACTCTTTCTGTTTCAAATTGTAATTTTCTTAAATACTGTCCACTTCATCTTTCATTTCCCATCTTTCTTCGTTTAATTTAAATCCTACATTCCTGTCAAGACTTGTTTGACCGGTCATTAATTAAATTTTTATAATTATTTTCGCTTATTTTTATAACTTCTTACAAATCTACATGGTAATTAAATTTTTCCAATAGATTATTTTTCCGGTAGAAATTTTACTGAAATCAGTCAACCAATCAATCAATTACTCATTCATTTCAGGACCACACACGCAACTATCTTAACCTTTTCTTCTAGCCATAATCTTTTTCCAGTTAATTCCATATTATTGCATTTTCCCAACTTTCTTTTAAAAAAAGAAATTTGCATATATCATTTCTTTCATTCTTTTTTTCTTATCAATTTTAAGAGAATTTTTTTGTTTAAACTTTTTCCTCTTCTTTTTAGATTTAATTAATTGCTTTTTTTTTTTTTTTTTTTTTTTTTTTTTTTTATAAAGAAAAGTTAAATCAGTGTTAATGAATGTTGAGAAAATGTGCATCAAATCAAAATAGAGCTTAACTGCTCAAAGATAAATAAATGAAAGTTGAATTGAGTTATCGTCAAATTATATCAAAATTAAGGATACAAAAAGGATTGGAGAATTATAAAATTAATTGAGATTAATCAAACATCACAAAATGCTACTTAAATATTCTATCTAATCCAAACATCTGATAAGAGATTGATTGTTAAATGAGCTTAGCATTTGCTTCTCAATACATTTCATTTTATAACAATCATTTTTACATTGTCGTATAAATTTTACAAAATCATTTTTCATTATTTCTTTAGCTTTATTATCCCATTTGATTATAGAATTAATTTTTTTTAAGTTTATTGTTTGAAAATTTTCAGATAATATTATAAAGATTTTTGACTAAAAATTATATTCAGAAAAAGAAAAGTGAACAAAAAAAAATTATTCCATTCATTGGTTAGACATTTTTAAATTATTTTGAAATTGAGGAATGTTTTTGTTATGATGAAATGGAATTTAATTATTTTGAAATTGTTTAAGAAATGGCAGATAAATATTAGACAAATAATTTATACATTTACAAATATATATAAATATAGATGTGTGTGTATGTGTGTATGTGTATGTGTGTATGTGTGTATGTGTGTATGTGGGTATGTGTATCTATGAATGTCTATGAGTATATATATATATATATGCTCGTGCGTATAATTGTGCGCCAGATGTGTACGTTAAAGCTCAAAGGATGATAGAAAATTTTCAGTCTTTCAACGATCAATTTTAGCTGACCTTGTCGTGAACTCTTTGTCCTCTTCATTCTTTCATTCTCTTTTCTCTCTCAACTTTTTCAACACTCTCTTATTTCATTTTATCCTTTTCAATATATCCTTTCAATTTAGGAAACAATATTATTATAACATTTGTTGTGTGTGTTGATCATAGTATATGTTGTTTTGAAATACAATATTGTCATATTATTTGATATATATATATATGATACGTTTGAAATGAGTTTGAATCAAATCAAATCGGACATTATTATTTACGGTTTTATTTATTATTAATGGATAAAATTGGGTGTTATAAATATGTTAGGCCATTAAAAATTTATTTATTTTCAAATCAACAATTTAATTAGTAATCATTCAATACTATTTTTCATCTTTTTTTTTTTTTTTTCAATTAAATTTTTATAAAAATAAAAGAAATATTTTAAATGAGCACTTTTTTTTTTTTTTTTGAAAAAGATTTTATTTTATTTATTTTTTTTTTTTTATGGAAAAGCAAAAATTGAAAATGAATGAATGAAATATATAGGAGAGAGAGAGAGAGAGATTGAATGAGAATGAAATTGACATTGGAAATTGCTATTTTCCATTGCTTTCTATTGCTATTTTATAATTAGCCCACATTAATTGTGCTTATGTCAACGAATAGCTAACATTAACAGTTATCTCATATAGTGCTTCACCTAAAATGTAAATTATAAAAATTATTTTGCTTTCTGTCACAAACATTTATTTTTATACTTTCTTTTTGGCAAACTTTAAAATATTATTTATTCTTCTTCATTGTTTCATTTTTTACCGTCTTTCCTTTACATTCTTCCTTTTCATTATTTACCTGCACGTATATATGTGTACGTGTGTGTGTATGTGTGTGCGTACGTGTGTTTATGTGTGTGTACGTGTGTGTATTTATGTGTATGTGTGTGCACGTGTGTTTGGTGTGCACGTGTGTTTGTGTGTGCATACGTGTGTTTGTGTGTGTGTACGTGTGTTTATATGTGTGTACGTGTGTTTATATGTGTGTACGTGTGTTTGTGTGTGTGTACGTGTGTTTGTGTGTGTGTGTACGTGTGTTTGTGTGTGTACGTGTGTTTGTGTGTGTGTACGTGTGTTTGTGTGTGTGTACGTGTGTTTGTGTGTGTGTGTTTATGTGTATGTGTGTGTATGTTTGGATGTTTGTGCATTTGTATATGTGTGTATGTGTGTGTGTGTACGTGTGCGGAATGCGCATAGCCTTTCATATTCCGCTGTTTGCATTCATGCGGTCGACATACTTCCTATGCTCTCTGATAATAAAACATAATGTTTCTCGGTGTTCGTTATTTGCTGTAAACTTTCCAGACACTTTTTTTTTTTTTTTCGTTACTTTTTTTCTTTCTCTCTTTCTCTCCCTTCTTTTTCTCCTTCTATTTTCTACTTTTCCTAAGCTTTCTGTTTCTCTCTCACTTCCACCTTTTTCTCTTCTTCCCTTTTTCAAACAAAGGGGCAATCCTAACCTTTTTAGAATCACTCTATAATCCCTGTTAATACTTGTCCGTTTTTTTTTTTCCTCGTATAATTTTTCATTCTATTCTTGAATTAGTACTAATGTTTATCTTCTTATTTGTTTATCTATTTAATTTGTTTATTTTATCATTTAATCTAGTGATATGATATGATATTGTTGTGTCTAGTGATATGATATGATATTATTGTCTAGTGATATGATATGATATTATTGTTATTTGCTATCATAATGTATCATTTACTTTTTACCTTCTATAATAGGAAGAATTATAGTAAAAATAATGCCTAAATATGATATAATTTTTAAAATTTTTTGCTGGAAATTTGCATATTTTAGATTAAAAATGAATGAATGTGTACTTTTATAAATTATATTTAAATCATAATTATTAACCAGTTGGTGAATGTGTTGTGTTTGTTGTGTGGTTGTATTGAAGCTTGAGAAGGTATGTATTTTATTTTAACAAGGAATATTCCATAGGAGGATTGTTTATGATATCTTTGTTCAATTTTATTGATTATTCACTCCTCTTCCCGCTCCCTGTTCCATCTTATTCTATGTTAATGCTAAATGCTATCAACTTATTTGTATCAAGTTCTATTTAGTTTAAATTGATTGCGATTTTTTCATCAGATTACAACGATATTCACAATTATATAATAGCTATAGTGAAGCGATTGCTGCTGTAGTAGCAGTAGGATATTATAAAACTTATAAATAAACAACAATATCTTGGATAAATGGTTTGGTTGAAAAAGAATAAATCGTCAATATCGACTACAACAACAACAACAATAATAATGACAACTGCAGCTCGTTGCTTCACAACAACACTTATCCTTCAACTGTACATATTGACCATATCTGTGGTAAGCTATTTGTTTATCATTCGTATCCATTTGCTTATACATAATTTTCAGGGTACCATTTATTTTCATCATATTAAAGAATCTGATTTCAAGCCAAATCGTTACTATACGTGTACCGCTGAGAATACCAAGCTCAGAGATTACAAATTTGGTAATCAATTTCGCCTCGATGTTACTAAAAATCGTCGACGAGCGTGTAAGATTTTTGTTTCGTTTTATTTCATATCTTTGTTTTTTTCTTTGATTTTCAAAATTTCTATAAGATTTTTATCTGGGCAATCTGATCATGGTATTCAAAAATGAAAGCAATTAGATAGAGAGGAGTGGTAGTGAATAGAATGGATCCCCATTTTGGGGGATTTTTCGATAGCTTAAGTAAAAACCAATCATCTAATTAACATGAAATTGCATTGCAGCAAATTAGTCTTAGCGATTGTCATAGGGCTATTGAGGACAAAAGCAGGATTACTCTTCTTAGATGAAGTTATTTTAATGTTTTAATTAACGAATGCAGGTTTTGAAATTTAAAAATTTTTTATCTGCATTAAAACATGAAGTTAACATACCAGCAATCATGGAACACAAATATATTGTGATTAATTGCTTTTCTTTCAGCCTTTCTAACAAGCTTAATGTTTGGTTTCGGTCTTCTCATATTTACTATTTTTCTCTGAATAGTCATAAAATTAAAAGAATATAGGTCCAGAATTCCTGCACTTTGAAGCATTTTGACATTCAAGTATTTCAAATATTTGAAATACTTTAGCCTAATCGCTTTCACTTGTTTTACCTTTCATTGTGTTCTACTTTTTCTAGTAAATAAAAAGCATTATTGTAGACTTGCGTACACTAGCCATTGTTGGTGGCTAGTGTACGCTTTATTGTTGATAAAAAAAAACAAAAACAGAAAGTAACATGCACCATCATATAAGAAATGGAAAATCAGACTGAACGGCAGTAAATTATTCGTTTTTAGTTCGTTCTTTTGTTTCTTTTTTGTTTTCTTTTGTTACTCGAAATCGTAGCTGGCCATTTTGCTGCGACGCATTGTCAGACTAAGTCTTCTTTTAATGCATTTATAGTTTTGCAGAGATACTTGATAGAATTATTGATACTGCAATTAATTTCTAAAATGGCAGTCAGTTATTTTATGTTAGAGTTTCTTTCAATTTTTTTGCTTATTTTGGTTCAGAAAAAAATTTTTATATACTATTATATATTTTCATACAGTGAGCGCATTATGCGGAGTTTTAATCATAATTTTAGGTCAATTTTTTATGGAGCTTGAATTCCAGAATTTGTTCACTTTTTAAGTGCAGATGTTTTTTGTGTCAATTTTTCCGTACTTAACTTTTCTGAAAGGGATAATAAAAATAATGGAGGGTATTTGAGGGTAGAAAGATCGAAATACGTTTTTTATATGTTACATTGACGAGTCATTTCTCTGTTACCGGTTTCCAAGCAGATAAAAGCGTGATGGGAATTATTTGAAATTGTTAATTTAATGTATTCTATTAATTATCGACTTATAATCGATTCCGTCATACATCTAAAAATTCTAGGTCACATTTTAAAACTCAAGTTTCAGTCTTCAGTAATTCAGTTTTCCGTGATTTGCACTCCACATAATTTTTTTTCGGGAAAGGAATGAGGTAAAAGAGAGGGGATTTTTCCGTTATAGAAATTGTAGTTCTATATTTAGGTGATTTCTATTGTAGTGGCGGTTGAGGTGTGACACAGAGTTTATTAGCTATAGTTGTAATTCTAAAAGAAGGAAGTTTGGTCAGATTGAAATGTTACGTTTAAAAAAGATGATGATGGATAGCAATTATTTTACTTTGTGTGAATCCTGCAGATGGCACTGAAGAGTACGGATTACATACCTCTGCTTTCTTTCCTTTGTTTTTGCCAAAACTTGTTTTTTCTGCGCTTCATAACTGCAGGCATTTATGATATATAGAAAATTAGATTTAAAGTGGAGTAAAGTTTCCAAATAGGGTTTGCCGTGTTAATATATTGATTTTTCGAAATTTGGAAAAAACTTTTGTTTATGACGAATTTTAGAACATCTTTACTGCAATTATAAAAGTTTGTTGCAATGTAAAAACTTAGGACATTTATTGAATTGACTTTTGGACCTGAAATTTGTTTGTTTTTAAACTACAAAATTTGTTTACCTTTGAATACAGTGTAAAAAGGAAAGATAGGGGAGGTGGAAAGAAAAGTGTAGAGTTTGTTGCAGTCCACTGTTTCACTGCTCTCCTCGACTTCACTTTTTTTTTTTGATTTTGGAAATAATTTTATAAACATTGTATCAGAATCAAATTCAGGAAATAAGAAACCTTAGGCATGCCATAACTGCTTTTCTCATGATATATTGTGGTACTCTTTCTGTTATACATTTGTCACTCTGTAGATGATATCATGATTGCTTAAAATATTTAATCATTTGCAGTGACTTCGCCGATACCTCCTAGCGAACAGTATGTAAATCAGAGCTCTCCGATTGCATTGGAAGGTAACGTGCATAAGCTGCATTGCTTCTTCAGTGGATAGTAAGTTTTTACCTGTTCTGAACTGCCGTGAAAAATTACAGCTATTATAAATAATGATTTTTGAGGAATAAAATGACCACAATAGCGAATTAGTCAGTGAATATCCTGGAAATTTCACGAATAAATGATTTTTTGGATATAGGCTTATTTATTGGTTCCGAAATTTTTTAAACCATTTTGGAACTAACACAAATTGTTCAAAATCATAGACGTTGTATCTGAAAGTTTATTCCAGTTCCTCTTTAGTTTTCTGTTTATATCTCATTTAGTGTCGAGTTACTTTCATATTTGCTATTTCTCTTCAATTTCTTCGGAAATAATCACATTTAATGGAGATAAATTGAAGTTTGTTAGGGATTTCGCTCGATAATCTGATAGCTTTCCTTCCAAATTTTTGGCTTTATAAGTTTCATACATTCATCATATGAGGACTAAAAGAGAGATCTGATGTTTTTGGAGGATAGCTGAAGGCTTTGTGAGCCAGGATTTGGAGTATCCTGCAGTAAGAAATGAAGTGCTTATTAGTACTAGTTACATAAAAGCGTTCATTTATACAGCTATATTTGGCTAACCAATACCAAAATTTCCCTTAGCTTCGCAGTATATTATTTTTTGAAATTTGGAAAGAAAATTATGTCTGTGGCAAATTTATAAAAGATTGCGATGTTTATCGAATGTTCGTTGCAAAAAAAGACATTAAATTAAATTTTAGATCTAAAATTTGTTTGTTTTTGAATAACAGTGTTTTTTACACTAAAGATAGGGGAAGTGAAAAAAAAAGTATGGAATTTATTGGAATCAATTGTTCTGTATTCCCAATTTTTCTTTGTTATTCTTGGAAATAATTGCGTTCAAGATTTTCATTGATTTTCATTACTTTTAAATTAATTTTGTGTTTTGTAATCTTTTCCGTTTTTTTCCCAATTTTTTTCGTCTCGGTGGACTGAGCGATCTTGTAATTTTGTTCGTTTCGCGAAAAAATTTCAAGAAGTTCTAAATTTTGTGTTGAAGTTGTGCCCAGATATTGATTTTGTAATTTCAGAATGAGTATGCTGTAATGTGGCTTTAACGTTGCTGAATTTTTTCCCTTGCTCCATTCTCTTTTGCATTTATGGGATTTCTAATAAACTGCATTCAGTAATGGCTAGTGAGAGCTGAATAAATTGTAAATTAGACTGTTTAATTCAAATGTAGCGAGCATTGATCATATTTTCGTCTTCACCTTTTTTTCGGAAGGAAGCGATTAAGAATGGAAATTTTTAAAGTGGACTCAAGCTTAATAAAAACTAGTTGTCTTTTTTTTGCCTTTTCTCGACAGCGATACTTTGAAGTGAGCGATTTCAAACTGCAGATTAGTCCCGTTCTTTTTTCTCAAAGAGAATTATCAGATTCCATCACAGTTCTTTTTTCCAGTTTCCAAGGAAATTAAATAAAAAATTTGGATCTGAGATTTCTTTTTAATGGTCCTGTTTCGGGTGTTTCCTGTCTCGGAAGAAAGATGACAGAAATTAACTTGATGTGTTAAAAAGGAAAGAATAAACGCAAGGTTTCTCTGTCTAATGGTTCTCGATATGCCCTCAAGAAATTCTACCGTAGTTCACTTGTATAATGAAATTAGATGTTTAAATTAACAAATGCCACATTTTTTTTTTTTTTTTTTTTTGGTGTTTTTATGAGGAGCATGTCGTTTATTGTAGATGTAGTTATGTTCTCGCCATATCAGTAATGTTACCTAATTGACTTTTCCGTAATTCTCCTCGAATTGCTGTGTTTTTTGGTCTTTTAATTTTTCAGCATTTTCGAATAAGAGTTGCTGAACAGTACTGAAACTAATCCAGAATATGCACATGTGTTAAGGTGTTAAGACTTCTCACAGAAGGAAACTTTACTCCGTTTAACGACTTAAGCAAAGCTTGTTGATTTTTGAAATAATTTTAGTCCGGAACCAACACCTGTATGGCGATTCAATGGTCTTGATATTCTGGAGGATGATTTACGTTATACCTATGAAGCATATGGGAAAACATTGGTTTTCAATGTTAGTGCAGAAACAGAAGGCATGTATGAATGCATTTTCAAAGCTCATCCTAATTTGGATCGCAGATTCGATGTTGTTGTTGAAGGTTGATTTAAATTTATAAGTGATTTTGAAATTACTCAACACTGAATAGATTGATATCAAATCAACTGTCAATTTCTATATGCCTAAGATTTGGTCGGGATGGAATAGTGCTTAAGAAAGTATTGTTTGGCACGAACTCAAAATGTTCCTCAAGACAAAGTGTAAATAATATAAAATTTTGCATAAATCTCATGTTACAACTTTCCTTTTGCAGCTGCACCATATTGGACGACAGGTCCACCGCCAAATAAACGAACAAGCGAAGGAGAAGAAGTATCTTTTGATTGTAGTGCGAACGGAAAGCCGGCTCCTATAATTTCATTTTTCAAGAATGGCGTTGGTTAGCCTTTAAATTTTTAGAAGAATCATTTCATCCAACAAGCAGTGTATTTTTTTGTTTCGGTCATTTAAGCTTACCAACAAAGTTATCGCCTTTGAAGCTGTAGGTTGTTTTTAGTTTCATTGCATATCTGTTGTCAAATTTCCATAGCTTTTCCTTTCTTAAATCGTTAGTTGTGATGAGGTATTTTGGGATACCTGTCTGAATAGTCTTCACGTTTAGAGATGAAACCAAGGGATGATGATGCCAATAGAAATTGGGACATAACAGGAAGTGTCCTGACATTAAGGAATGTTAAAAAAGGTGTTGCTGGGAGCGGCGACAATGCTGTTTACCAGTGCAAGGCAGAAAACAAGCACGGATATTTGTGGGCCAATTTCTACCTCAATCTTCTCGGTAAATGATGTCATTTATTTCTCGAGAAAAAGAATAAAAATAAACATTATTTTTGTAAAGCTATTAAAGCAAACCTTTGGGGCTATTCTAAATTTTCCTACCAAAAAAGCTTATGAGATCTATTTATGTTAATAGATTCAGGAGGTTTTTGTAATCGATATGTTCATTTCCTTGCATTACATCGCAATTTTTGACATCTGATTTCCTAACTTTTTTCCAGCTTTTAAACCTGAACTTCTTTCTGACCCGGGTGAAATCGAAGCTGTAGTTGGTCAAAATGTAACACTGTCATGCAAATTTTTTGCTTCACCAAATGTTAACATTACATGGGAAAGCACTGTGTTGCATGGTTTGCAACATCACATTGTACCAGCGGATGCCGATGGAGAAGGAAAACTCATTATTGATGGTTTGTCAATTTTGGAATACTTCTGATAGCTCGTTTTTCATAACAGTTTTTTGTTTACTTTGCTAGTGTTATGAAAAACTGGAACAAATAAAGCTATATTACCTTATTGTCTATTAGTAAACGAAAAGATAGTGAAATTGTATTGTAACAGGTACTCAATTTAAATTAACGAAAGTTTTTATTTCTAGACGTCGGTCATGATGCGGAAGGTGAATACACATGTATTGGAACGAATAAACATGGTACAGAAAAGGGAGTAGCACATATAATTATTCGCGGTTAGATTTGAATACATTTGAAAGAGCCCAAAAGCTATTAATAACGATTATTATCTGTCATGAAATGGTAAAAACTTAAATGAGAAGTTTGTTTCTAGTTTCGTTTCTAACTAGCAGTTACTAAGCCAAGACTAATATTAAGTTTACTAAGAATGCAAAGCTCATGATGGTCTCTTTAACAATTGTAATACGCAACTGTGAAAGTGTGAACGGAGATGAAAATTCTGAATTCTTTGTTGAGAGAAAATGAAACTTCTTTAGAAGCGACACGATTGGAACCATTTGAAAGGCCTTTAGAAAAGGTTCTGGCTGGTCAACGACTTGAATTACCATGCGAAGCTAAACATGATGAAAATCTCGAAATTACTTACGAATGGCTTGTTAACGGAAAGGTATTGAGTACAGAGTTGTTGGTTGTAATATTCGATTTTTCTACATTGCTGTTAGTTGTTGCTGAGTTTCCTATATATTGAAGGATAGCGCGAAAATTTTTGAGGTATTTGATGAAGAACCAGTAACATTAAGGTGAAATAAAATACATGCGTTGTTGGATTCATATAACCAAGTGCTATCCAGTATTTTGAATTACAGTATTCTCATTATTTGATAATAATAATGTACTATTTAAGTTAGTATGTGTAAGTAAAATTGGTAGCGATAAATTTTACACAATTTTGCTGAGTAATTCTTCTAATTTATGGATATAAAAATTGTCATTACAGCCATTAATCGAACAATATATCCAATCTGGGCATTATCTCATTACCGACAAAAATTCACTGATTATTACAAATCCAGCAAAATATGATGCTGCAGTGTATACATGCATCGCGAAAACCGCATTAGATTCAGTGCAGAAGTCAGTTCGAGTTGGAGTTGATGGTACGTATAAATGCATAACAATGCAGAAGCGATATATTCGGAAAAGAATTTTGGAAGTATGACAATATATAGTCAGGAGTTGGTTGATCAAGTTCATCAGCTAGTATCAATAGGTCTGGCAAACTGCATAGTATATTGGAAGATCAGACCATCATTGCAACAGACGGATAAATGGAAAACAAACTGTATCACTATGTTTAAATATAACTCCTTAAAAAGCCTTGACCCACAGAGTTATAAATTTAGCCACAGTTTAAATAAACAAAACTGACTTTATAGTCCTATTGCAGAACTCGAGAGAGATTTGAGAAATTCTAGTGGACTTTTTCATATTGCTTTTGCGTAGTTTGAAAAAAAATTTAATTTTAGATGTTCCAAACCCAGTTCATATGGCATTTCTCACGAAATGTGACGATACTGCCCAAATAGCATCCATCAATTTTGAGTACATGGAGGATATTGATTTCAGTGCTCCAATAAAAGAAATCTGGTATATACTTTAGTGAAAATTCCGAAAATTTTAGATTGAGACTTAATATAAGTTTTTTTGTGACATAATTTACGTTTGCATTGCTTTTCACATGTAATTCTTTCTGATTCAATCGAAAATTAAAGGAATTTGCCGAGGGATTATATTGTTATGCAAAATACAAAAATTTTAGGGCACAGTATCAAATCGATGAAGAAACTGATGGTGTGGTTTGGCTCACGCACCCTCATCCTGCTTTGGCCGATTCCTTGCAAACGATAGATGATAACCAACGTATAGTGAAAGGTACAATCGATGTATCACTTCGGCCATTCGGCAAGGTTGTTTGTTTTTAAATCTTACTCTGGAACTAAATTTAATTTGCTTGTGTTGATATTGCTTATGCATATTAGTCTTGCTATAGTCTAAAAATTGTTTTAATCAAAACAAGATTTCAGTATCGTTTTCGCGTTTTTGGTCGCAATGATTTTGGTGACGGGGCACCAACAAATGTGAATGGCGGTTGTATAACACCAGCTCGAGTACCTGATAGAAATCCAGAAGGTGTTTCTGCAACTGGGACACGACCAGAAAATTTAATTGTTTTCTGGAAGCCAATGCCACGAGAAGATTGGAATGGGCGCAATTTTCATTATATTATTCGATATCGACCTGTAAGTTTTTTTCTAAAATTATAAGTGCAAAGGTCAAGAGCCAAAATTCATTACTAAAGAATTAAGTACCAATCTGTAATATGTGTTTGAGAAAACTTGAGGTACTAGCAAGCAACGTTTATTCTAAGATGTGGATTTCTTCAGAGTGGATCGGATGCTGAATGGAAGGAAGAGATAGTTGAGGATCCATACAGTGGTCGCCACACCATTGAACTATCAGTCGAAGAACCGTTCCGACCCTATGAAGTCCAGGTGAATATTCCAAATTTTTTTAGCTATGAAATTCAAGAATGAAAAATGTTAGATTTAAGTCTGATAACAGTTTTTAAAAATTATTGGACTTTGCAGGTTCGTGCTGCAAATGAGAATGGAACATCAAATGTTTCACCGCAGACTGTAGAAGGAAGAACAGGTGAGGGTGATCCTGGTTTTACACCAACTGGGTTCAAATTGGTCTCAGCGGAGTCAACATCGGCGACTTTTGAGTGGGATCCAATTGATCCACAACAAGTACAAGGAAATTTCACTGGAATAAAGGTTATTTATTTCATCATCTGGACTTGAACCCTTCTATTGTGTTAGAGTTATAGTTTTGAAATTTTATAGCATAAAAGAAGCATTACAGATTATCTTTTGGTCTGAAGAAGATGAAGGTGAAAACGAGGAAAGTGAGATGGAAATGGAGGGTATTGCACGATTAAAGAGATATGCTGAGGTATGTATGCTTCCGTCATTGCTTCCTTATTTTGGATCCTTTGATTTCTGAATTCACAATCCACTTATGAATGTGGCAGTAGCCAGAACTTTCGTAATATTGGATTGCAAAGGTTGGTTTCAAATACACTTTTTTTTTTTGCTATAGCTGGTAAAATCGAGAAACGAAGTCCCAAAGACTAGTGTGTATGGTGACAAGCGCTCCATTATCGTTGCACCGGATAAAAAAAGCGCCACAATATTTGGTCTGCAACCGAACAGTATTAATTATGCACAAATTGCGGTAATGAATGGGCAAAATGATGGTATACCGACCGATCCGATTTCATTCCGGACAAAAGAAGGAGGTAAATTAGCAGCAGAGAATAATCAGTTTTTATGTGAGCATGATGATCCCATCTGTTCTCTTATTCTTGTCCAAATTTAAACAGGTAAGTTGAGGAGGTCAGTTGGCGGCATAGGATTTTGATCAGGAAATCTTATGATTTTTACAGAATTCGTAAAATAAGCTGGTAGTAACATCAAAATCAATTCTAAATTTCATTCGAGAATTATTTTACAGTGCCAACTCCGATACGAAATTTGGAAGCATATCCTATGAATGCGCGTGATGAGCGAGAAAGTGGTGTTGTTGCTGTAAGATGGGATAAACCTCGACATTACAATGGTCGTTTAATTGGATATTCGGTTGAGATATGCTCTATAAATCCAGATGGTACATTGCAGCAGAGGGAAAGCTGTCCTGTCAGGTTACCATTTGGATTTCTTACAATTTTCATTTGATACACAAACATTCTGAATAGTGTCTTCTAAAACTTCTAAAAGTATTTATAAAAATTTTTCAGAAAAACACAACCGAAAGAACGGTTCCTAAGGATATCGAATTTGGAAAACGATAGTAAATATCGATTTATTGTTTATGGAAATACAAATGCTGGTCGAGGTGATCCAAATTCAAAGGATGTCATGACGTTACCTGAGGATGTAAAATTATTTCGTGAGTTTTACTATCGAAATCATGAATAAATTGTTGAAAATAGCATATTATTTCGATGACGAAGAATGATGGAAAATGATAGTAGCATGCAAATTTCGGCATCGCATCAGGAACTATGTGTCGTACTATTACATTAACAAATTGTCAGGGCTTAATTTTGAGAGGCGAATAACATAGTAAGGAAGGCAAGAAACTAGGATAGAGTGTGCAACTAAGTCGTTTTTTTTAGTTTGAGTTTCCTTCGGACGGAACAAAATTCTGAAAGTAGCAAGCTACTCGTTGGTTGGATTTTAGTGAAATGCAAGAAATTTTTAAAAACGGAAGAACTGGGATAGTTAACGAGTATGGGGAAAAATAAAAGTAAATTTTGGTGTGAATTTTTGTGAAGTAGAGGAAATCGAAAAAAGTATTTGAACCATTTGTCGGTTTTATTCTGTTCCTGATCAAATTCTATTTTTTCATAGGTAATCCTTCTGCAGAAATGTCTCAAGTATTCTTAAAGTCTTTTCCTAAGTAGTCTTAAAAAGTAACACTGTACTTGTAACGACAATGTTCAGACTCTTTCGGACATCGTAATCAAAATTTATAAAGCGGAATGACACGGAGCACTGTTGATCTGTCTAAGGTTGTCCTGATTCGTGGCATCTTCCAGTAATCATGTCATTAAATTAGGGTGATACATTTATGGCTGACATTTTTATTCTGACGAATTTAAAGTTTTCGCAGATTATAAGAATTTTTAATGTAAACCGGTTATTGTGGTCGAAATAGCTCAATTTCTATATGTACATTTTTGGGATGCTCTTTTAATTTAGCCACTTGATAATAATGATTAATAGATCAAGTTACATCTGTCTGCTGAATTATTTCTGGATGACTTTTGGGTCTGATATTGGTCGTTTAATTTAGCTGTAAAGGAAGAGGTGGACAATTGGTAAGATATAGTCCATGGAAACTTTCAAATACGATTGGGTAAATGGAATGAGGAGATAGCTTGAGTTTATGTGGAAATTATAAGTAATAGAGACAAAAGAAGGTTGAAGGATTGAATGGGGAGAGGATGACAATTTCAGGAACTAAGGTGGGATCATAATCGGGAAAAGCGAGTTTTTGTCATTGTTGTTATTGTTATTGTAGTTAATGTCTCGATTTAGTCATTAGTTAATATAGTTGCATCATCAGAATATTCTTTTAATGATGTAGTTTTAGAAAAAGGATCGATAGCAGACCAGCTCTTCCACAGATATCTAAACAGATACCTTTTGCCAATATTTTCATCCATCTCTGTTCCCATTTTCATTAATCGCTTCAAAGTGGTGGAACGTAGTTGAGTATTTTGCCGCAAGGGTATTGGAGAGGTAGGCACAGACGGTCCTTCTGCTTCCATCTGGACTCAGCTGTAAGCAACACTTCCTTTTCAGTGCTCTCAGATTCAGCTGTTATATAGCAGTTGAGTAAGACAGCAATAATCCTAAGACTTGTCATGTATTTATTTATGATAGGCTTAAAAATATTCGCTTAGACCATTTGATCCACTCCACCCGATTTTCCACACACAGACAAATTCTTGAAAGTTGCAGTCATTAGTGTCATTAGTGGCATCATTATTTATCACTGTCATGATTGTATTCATATTGAAACTATGATGCGTTTGGGCAAAAATTTCTTATGGTATTTACATTTTTTCGTGTACGTACGTGTTTGAATCGGTATCATATGCAAGCAAACTGAAGAAGTGACGCAGTGAAATTTCTTTCTTTTTTACTTTTTTTTAACATTTACGACTTCATTGTTATGCATAACATAAACAATTCCATTTTGTTTTGGAGCAATTCCGCATAGTTTTGTGCACTGTAAATTGTGAGCATTTTTTTGTGGATGGTGATAAGGTTTCATCAATATTGATGTAAGCGGTTGCTAGTAGTAGCAAACTTTTATCGATATTACTGTTAGGAAAAACTATGTTTTTTGCACTGAAATTAACTTGAATGGATTGCATCGCACACTTTTGAGAATTTTCTTCAAAATTTAAAGCTTTTATTTTAAAAATAGTAAATTTAAACTTTTGAGATTGCGAAGGTGCATTTTTTGCTTTTTACTTATAGTGGAACCGGAGCAGCCACATTTGGAAGAGAGTGGTGTTGGTGATAATTTTATCAACCTAACGCTGACACCAGGTGAATTTGACAAAAATGAAGGACGACCAGTTGGTAGTGATTTGTATGTCAAATATCGAAAAGCTGGTAATGATGAATGGAAAACTGCGGAACCAAGAGGTATGCATTTCACTGATTTTCTTTTTTTAAATCATTTAACTGCTAAATAGCTTAATATCTTGGTGCAGTTTGTATTAAACAGAAATAAAAGAGTGGTGAAAGTAGGATTGTCTTTGATCATAATATTTCAGTTCTTTTTTCCTATTTGAGCTTTAAAATATAATACTTTGGTAAGTAGTTTGTTAATGAATGGATCAAACGGGATGATTTAACAATTGTTATAGTTTTTCTAAAGGAGTTATCAATTTGTTTCTCCTATTGTCATTTAATGTATTCGTAGTATATAACTGTTCAATTGGATTACAATTTCAAAAGGTTTTCTCTGAGAGATGTTCATGTCACACATTATTAGGCGAAGGAAGTTGATAGATTACTCCTATTTGTTTAATATGAAAAGATTGCCTTATTTGACTATGAAAAATTTACTGATGCTAGTTAGGTAAAAACAATGCTTATTATGGCCTACATAGGTAGTCTCCATCCTTGCATGTTTCTTCTTGTCGGTGCTCATCTCAAATGTTATTAAATGATATTTCGTATATTCAGACATTCTGGTATTTAATTATCCATTTAAGGACCATTTCTTGCAATTTGGCAATTCTAATTTAAATTGCATGCATGCAGAAACTTAAGGTTTTAAAAATAGTTGAAATAGGTAAACTGGTTGCATAAGATAGTTAATTCACCTTCTGAGCAAAATACTTGTTAGCAGTGGCTTAGGTTCATTTTTATGCAGTAAGTTTAAGATACTTTCATTATATTTGGCTTAGCGTCTATTGTGCCTCGATATTTGTCATGAATTGCATAGATAATCTTGGAGGAATAAATAATGAAAAGTGATTTGTTATAGTGTTCGTCTCATATGAAAAATATGCCTCATTTGAATTCATTTATTTTTTGACATAAAAATTTGATGCAAAAGCTTCTAGACGATGACCTCAGTGTTCAAATTGACGATCTGGAGCCAGGAACGAAATACGATGTGGTCGTTGTGTCAAAGCAACGAGATCAGTCTGGAAATATTCGGGAAACGGAATCAACTGTCTCACACATTAGTACCACTGGAAGTGGTTGGTTGCATAATTTTTTTTTGTGAATTTTTTAAATCGTTTTTTTTAAGGATTGTAATGTCCTGAAGATAACAGTATGATAGTTTTACTAAGCTGGGAAACTTTGCTTCTTCATTCTCCGATAGTTTTTATCATTTCTAACAATGTTTTGGGCAAATTGCGAAATCATTCCAACGATAGCTTGAATTCATTTGATTTAAATACATTTTTCTCTTAAATTTTTATTATGAAGCTTGAGATCTGAAATTCTGTTCTTTTTATAGCGCCACAAAGTGCACGAATTTGGTGGTTAATTATCATTTTACTGGTAATATTCCTATTGCTCATTATTCTCTGCATTGTATGCGTGGCAGCTCGGCAACGTGGTGCAAAATATCCTGTATCGGAGAAGGAAAGACAACAAGGCAGGCAGCCAATATTACCTGGCATTAAAGAGAGAGGATTCGGTGAATATTTTAAATCGTAAGTTTTTAAATATTGCAATATTCTTGAATTGAAAGTCACTAACTAAATATGAAGTGCTTCATAATTTTAATCAGTGTAAAGTGGATAGTTAACAATGCATATCATGTTTATATTTTGGGAACGTAAGATCATGTTCGGTTTGAATAGTTTTGATTTTCTTTTTGGTGAATTTGCTTCAATATTTTTAGTTTCCTTTTTTAGAGGATGAGGCATGGAAAAAAGCACATTAAATGCAATTTCAAAGACCGCCGGGACAGATTAAATGTAATCTTCAGGACGTTTTTGCATAAGATTTTTTAGGGAAGATGACGAGAAACGCTCATTAACAGGCAGTAAAGCGGAGTCAGAAACCGATTCAATGGCAGAATATGGTGATACAGATCCTGGACGGTTTACGGAAGACGGTTCTTTTATAGGTAAAATTAATATTTGTAGATTAATTTGAGGATGTTTAAGAGGAGAATAAGTATAGTTCAGTTTTCACTTTAATATAAAAATGAAAAAAATTTCATTCAGGACAATATGTGCCGAACAAAACATTGGTGAGCACTATAAGTGACAAACCAAGCAGAGATTGTGCTTCGACGTTTGTTTGATTAGTCGGTTTTCTCGATCTAATAAAAGAAACCTACTACTGAATTAGCCGGTGATTATGGGAAAGCTTTGTGGATGTGGCTTTTTTCACGTGTTATCTTGTAATTTTTAATATTAAATTTAACGAAGTGGTAGTTAAAAGAGCAATAGTAATAGATAATAGCGATAGTGGTATCGCCTTTCTGCTACTGTTAAATTTTCTGCTAATTCAATTTTAGTTGCTATAAGTGTTATTTTTGATTTCATACTTGAGTTGGCACATCCTGAGGCTTTCTCACTACATCTGATGTGTATGTATGTGCATGTGTGTATGTGTGTGTGTGTGTGTGTGTGTGTGTGTGTGTGTGTGTGTGTGTGTGTGTGCGTGTGTGTGTGTGTGTGTGTGTGTGTGTGTGTGTGTGTGCATATGTTGTGCGCGCGTGTATATTAATACAGAGTCGCGGGTTTCTTTGCGTGACGAAAATTGTTTTTCTCATTCTTTGCGTCACCTTTACGGGAACTAATGATTTTGTGCTCCTGGTTTTTGTGCAACACTTGATCTCTCGTTTTACCAATTTCAAGTTCACAATTTGTTCTTCCGGAAATGAAATTCTTTATAACTGTGCAATCAAGAATTTGGGATGGAAGTATTTTCGAATTTTTTATCAAAATTTTCAAAACTTCTGAAATGGAATCTGTTTCTTGCTTTCTCCTCGTTTTGTTTCTAATTAAGGAATTAGATATGAAAGTGTATTTGTTTAATTATCCGAACATTCCATCGTTTTCTTTCCCGGCTTCTTCATCGGTATATTTTAGTTCTTTTTACCAATATCTGATTTAGGTAACTATATTATCAGTGAATAAAATTACTCCAGTTACATTGAACTTTCATTTTTCACTCTCATTTACTCTGCTCTGTGAAATGTCATCTGCCCCAAAACGGTGAACTGTATTGTGGTACTCTTTATACACGATTATAGTTGCTATGAATTTGTTTTCTTTTTGTTTTAAATGGTGGCAATTGTTGCCAGTATTATTCTTTCATCCTGTTCATTGCCCCATTTTACTTCCCCTTTTAATTTTCCTTTAACATTTTCATTATTATAAAGGTATATGGGATTAGTGACCGTTCTTTTTTAATGATTTCGAAAGTTCTTTTCGAATATAAATTACTGCTTTTCATATTTTTATGCGCGAAACGAGGAAATACTATTGTAAATTTTATCAGTTTTCTTAAAAAATGGCATCACATTTGTTTGCAGTTAGGTGTTGTTTTTCTGCTTTTTTTAAGCCGATTTAGGAAAAGATCTTTGTTTTAAAAAATTTAAAAAACGCTCGAGAAATTGGTTCTTTTCTTTTTTACTACTTGTTTATTTTATTTGCAAATTTTATGGATGAAATATTGTTCATTTTCTTTTTCCCCTATCCAATGAGCGCTATTTGTTTTGTATTGTTATTGCAGCGTTTGATATGCATATTAGTAAAATAAATACTATTAGGACAAGAAATTTTTCACTTTTTTTTAGCAAAGAAATGAAAAATTTTAATATTATCATTTTTAACTGCTTGTTTTTACTCGTCCTTGTTTGTTTTTTTTTTCCTTTCTATATACAGTGTTTGATTCTTACATTATGTGCTTATTAGGATCTTTCTAGAGGTCAACTGATTTAGGCCTCAATTTATGGTCTGTCATATGTTATTCTAAGTGTCGATAAGGTTACTCCCTGGAGATACTACTTCTATTGCTGTTGTTGTCAAAACAATACACTGTTAGAGAAAAAAATGGATTTTCCATCCTGCTTTTCTGGAATGTTTCTGTTGTTGTGCTGTATAATTCAAATAAATTTTGTATTATCATCGCATTGATAGCAATTCGATGTTTTTATGTATCATTTTCATATTAACCTGGTTTCGATTGGGTATAGTAAAATTTAATATTACCGCATTACTGTTGTACTTGTACTAATATTACTCAAATGATGATGCTATCAGCATGGATTATAGACCAAAGGTTGCATTTCCGTTTTTTGTCTGAGCTTTTTTTTAAAAACAAAAATTATTATTGATATTGAAGTGTCACATTCACACTTATGTACACCTTAGATATAATGCATCTATAGACCAGACTTTAAATGATTACAGTGATAAATTAATGAAGATTCGAATATTGGCCATTTACACTGACATCGAATTGAAACCAGGTTCTTTAGTGTACCAAAAGATTGAACAAATTAGGCTGATACTGAAATGCATACATTCATACCTTTTCTCTCTACAGTGAATGCGCTGCCAGTTTGTTGAATTTCCATCGTGATTTATGAACTCTCGCCTTTTTGTTTGTTTACATTTTTCGTTTTAGATATTGCTTGTTTTATGTCCAAAAATGTTATATCAGTTCATGTTTGTTTTTTATCTTTTTCTTTTTTTTTGTTTTGTTTCTCATTCAGTCATTATGATGTGCAAATTGTCGACCGGTTCTGGCTTTGTTCGACAGCATTGAAGCGCTTCAATTTTTTTTTCGGTTCTATTACCGAATATCTGATTTAATGATTTTCATAAAATTATCTGTTTGGTTCCGTATCATGTTTGATAAAAGAAAATTTTCGGGAAAGAACAATTACTGGACTACGCTTCATGTGTCACTTTGTTTTTTCTCTTTTGCCATTTCTTATATTTCAGTGAAAAGAATAAAAGAATTACGTGTCGTTTAGCATTTTTTTAAAGTTTCACTATGAATATTGGATGTGTAAGAAGTATGTCGCTTCAGTGGTCTATGATGCTGCTGTCCTGTGACATTTTTTTTTTTTTTTGTCACAAATGGCCCAGACGATTGTTGATATGTATAATGGTGATGTAGATGGATGAATAACATGAGATTTTGTACTCTATATAAGACACTATTGATGGAAGGTGTATATCGGATATTTAAATGTTTGGTTTCTATTCTCATCAAAATTTGTGTTTTATCAACTGAAATGAGATGATGGTATGTTTGCGATATGTTAATGACCTATTTGCAAAAAGTAGTGCAGTAGCCTAACTATGATTTTATCTATTTTATTTTTATTTTTTTTTATTTCAAAAAAAATCTGGTTAGATCTGACAATAAAATTTAATAAATTCAATCAATCTAATTCGAAAAACTGTGTGACAAAAATACCCATTCATTTGAAATAGATAATAAGAAGTGATAATGGTGATAAAGGCAGTAGTTCATTGTACGAATAAAATTTTTTAAAATGTAATGGGAACACTACCATCACTGAAAAAGGCATATAAAGCATCATTATATAGCAGTAGAAAATAGATATACAGAGGTGGAATTTCACATTTCATTTAATTTGTTGCAGTGATTTCATACTGGTCATTTTGAAATATTGAAGATAATAGGATCGGACTGATCAGAAATTGGAACAGACAAATGAGAAATGAAAGATTATTTCAAATGGAGAAAAAAAGGAAACAAGTCAAAATGGGGTAAGTGAGGCAAGGCTCGTTTAAGAAATACAATATAATTTTAGGTAGTGCAATTATATGACATCGTGGAACATTTTCGGATAAATTGGTGTTAGGATTAAATCATGGGTTTTTTCCTTGAATGGAATAAATCAAAGCGAAGATAGGCTTTATCCGATATAGGAATGAATTTCATTATATGATTTACAGAGCTAGGATGTATTTCACACCTCGATTTGTAACTATCATAAAATTCTTAAATGTAGCAAGTGATAAATGAAAACTTTTTGATTTACTTCTTAACTATAGCAAGATTGAAAGATCGTTCAAGATATACATGTGTGTCAAAAATACAGCATGTTCAATAATTAGGAGGTCAATTGGACATCACTGTTATCGGAGTACTCAATGCTCATAATCTGAATTTCTTTTGTTATCCTGAGCTTTCTTCTTTCTATGATAACGTAAAGCAGTTTACGTTACCGTAGAAATTAGGGAAATATGTGTACAATAATTATATACATGGTAAGTTGCGTTGTCGAAGTTCCTGTACAAGTTGCGTGAAATTACGTTCACTGTAGACGTGTCTGTGATCATGTGCGACTGTTTCAATCGTATAAAGATTCAATCCAGGATTATTTGCATTAGTTTCTCCATTACCCTGGAAAACATTTTAAAGTTTGTTTTCTCCAAAATTTTTTGAATTTCAATCGTCGCGACTATCTTGTCACTTAACTTTCCATGGTAAGTATCTCTCAATAATTATTACCTTGCACAATTACATATTAAAAATATTTATGACTTAATCGTTAGATCATTTCATTCCTTAAACCGGTACTTTATTGGATTATAAATATCAACTACCACAGGACTAGCATTTTAAGCTTGAACTAATCATTCGATTTTCGAATTTAAGAAGGAAAAGAAATCGATTTTATTCATTACATATTTTTGCCCCTTTTTTCAACTAACAAAGCTTCAAAAAAAGTGTTTTCAAACTATTATGCTGTTTAACGTGATGTTATAATCTGTTTTCGGTAATCCGGAAAGACAGTGAGCATAAATGAACCTCATAAACGACAGTATAGAGAGTAAATCCGGCATTCTTCGCATTAAGAGTCATTTTTTCAACATCCGGTCCTTTATTACTCCATCCATCCGTAAATACTAGCATGACCTTTTTCGCAATATCATTTGATCGACCACCACGTTGCTTATCTTTCTGTTCAGTTGCTAGTCGAATTCCCTCACCTGTTAAATCCATTAACCTTCATATATCACGATAATGCGATTACCAATCATTATTTTTATCAGATTATTTTATATGATTTATTGGCAGTAACTGTTCAAGCATCTTGAAAATTCTGCTGTATGAAATTCAAGAAGTGTTGAAATTTTCAACAATTATTAATTCCTTTTGTTAATTGTAATTTTATTCCTTCTTTTTTTCAAGTCATTTCAAAAAAATTGGAATAAAACGAATTAAAGCATTCATTACCTATGGAAAATATTTGTTTGAAAAAAAAGTGATTAAAACAAACCGACAGCAGTTGTACCACCCGACGATTCCAATCTTCGGATTGCAGCTACGATATCTTTTGCATCGAA
This sequence comes from Mansonella perstans, assembly GCA_037074765.1. Lineage (NCBI taxonomy): Eukaryota > Metazoa > Nematoda > Chromadorea > Rhabditida > Onchocercidae > Mansonella > Mansonella perstans. Next base: position 47,177 of record JBAMDO010000250.1, on the reverse strand, counting down.
ATACCTAAATCCATTAATTGTTTATTAGAACTTTTCGTTTGCAGAAAATTTTAGTATATTTAGTTGAAATAATTATTAAAAAATATATTTTGTAATGACTAATAATCCAAAATTTATTGATAAACATACGACAGCTTATTCACGATAAGAATTTTTAAATAAAAAATGAATTTAGCAGTTTATTAAAATCTTGTGAAGAAGAAATTGATTTTGAAGTATGGGAATTTTTCGTTTTCAAAATTTCAATCGTTATTTTTATTCAAAAATGTCCCGTTTTCTTTTGCAAAATTTAGTTTGGTTTCATTTGTTCTAGGATTGACATTCAGTGTATTCAGATTGTCGAAACAGTTAAAATTAATTATTTTAAAATGAAAATCGAATGACAGAATTAGCAAGCAATAATTTTTTGCTTATTTTCCGGAATTATTGTTCTGCAGAAGTTTTTCCAATCGGTTAAACCCATTTTTTCCAATTTTTCATCCGTTCAGATTAGACATTATTTCAAAACAATTTTAAGATTTATGAAATGCAATGAAAAGTGAATTTTATTTTTTCTTTTGATTTCATAAGTTTTCTGAAAATTTTAATTCATTAAAAAAAAAATGTTTGACCTGTCCAAATTAAATTGTGTCCTTGATTTACCCACTGAACTAAATGTTACAAGTGCTACTCGACTAAATCGGCGGCCAATTAGAAGCCTGTTGATCAATCCTTCAGCCATCTCTATATATTTCCGGTAAATAGGATTTGTTGTTGTTGATAAATCCATGACAAGTATTATATCTTGCTCACAACCTGTAATTTCATTTTTGAACTATTGCAAAATTTCAGGGATAATACATTATCATTTAAAGCGCATTAGCTTCTCTGGATTTTAACAATCATACACTGAACATTTTATTTTTCTGGAAGATACATTATCGGACAATTATTTATGGTTCATAGAAAATTTAAATTGTGAATTCAGTCAAATAATAAAATGACTTGCAAATTTGTATTCATCCACATTAAATGTCCGATGATTCACTTCAATCATATAGCAAATTTGCTTATCGCTTTGGTGTCAGATTTTTGGCCACAAAATTTTTGTCATCTTCATTTGACAATTGGTTTCATTGATCAGTTAAATGAAGTCTTTTGACTGATTAGATAACCCACTGATATTGTTTTTTTTTATCACTAATCACAAAATGTTAATACCTGAAATTGGGTTAGTTGTAGTTGTGGTAGCCGTTGTGGTTGTTGTGGTTGTTGTTGTTGAAGTCGTTGTTGTGCGACATTTTTCCTGTGCTTGTCGAAGCAATTTACGCGTAATATCAGCTGCTAATTCTTGACCACTTTGTAAAATAACATGATTGATGTTACCAGTTATTTGAAGCAGTTCGTTTCTAAAAACGAAAAAAAAAAATTTTTTTTCAAAAATCATCAAATAATCCATTTTATCATACCTCCAAAATTTTATCGTTTCATGATGGATCGGTGCTATCACTGGTAATTTTATGCGTTTTTTTTTTTACTATTTAATAAAATGAAAGAAAAAGAAGTAAACCAAAATGTACAAACTATTTTGAATTTTCATGTCTATGACGTAAAGTAACAATCGGTGTAGTGGGACAAAATCCATAAAACACAGCTGAAAATTTTCGTACTACTAAATTCTTATTTCAAATTATTTTAATTTTCCTTTTTCGAAATTTTGGAAATGTTTCAATTTTTGTTCTTTTAATTGAAGTGGTTCCAGTCCCTTCAACTTAATTAATCGTCCAAAAATTGCTGAAAAGAGAAAAACGAAGTCCAGAAATACACTCCAGAAAAGTTGACTATTTCAATTTTTTTAGCTATTAGAAAAATGAAACTTATACTTGTCAACAGCTTCTGGATTCCCGGTTGCTGCTGCAAAAACCCATGTATTCGGAATTCGTTGTAATTGTTGAGCCGGAATCTTCGGATCATCCGCGCTTCGGCCGTCCGTAACAACCATTAAAAGGGTAGGAATTGATTTGTTACGTGTTTCCATCAGTTCAAGTCCAAGTTCTAATGCTTTCCTGATTAACAAATAAAATGAAAAGTTAAGTTTTTTTTTATTCTTTGTAAAAAAAAACTTTAATCTGATTATGTTTTAATTAGTTGAAAGAAGAAGAGATTTTTGATTTGTTTTTTAATTATTCCAATTTTTCCTATCCTTTATTTTTGAACGAATAAATTCAGTATGAAACTCCGCAAAGCACAGCATTTATTTGAAAATAAATTCAAAAAATGCAACAACAGAATTTCAAGAACTGAAAAAATTAGAATCAAAACCATAATTCACATTTAAAGTTGAAGTTTAAAATTCAAGTAAGCATGAAATTCCGATTTAAAATGAAAGTTTCGCCAACTTTGTATTTGTTGTGCCGCCAATAGCTCTTAATCCAAGCACAATTTTTTGAAATTCATCATTGTTTTTAGCGAAATTCCATTTGAACACTTCACGACGATAACTCAGTCCAGAATAAACAATCATTGCTACCTGTGAAGGAAAAAAATGTCGAATTTCCAAAAAAAATTTACAAGCAAAAGGTTAGCCAACTTTGCAATAAATGGCTTTTAACACAAATTTGCATCTTTTAACACAAATTTGCATTTAAAAAAATAGAATTCTTTTCTGCAATTAAAATTTCCTAATGGAACGTAATTAATTTAATGCTAGTATTAACGAACAGAAAAAATTTTCAAAGCACAAAATTCTTGAAGCACTATTTTATAACTTAATTTGTTATACTAGCTCAATACTAACTTAATTTATTTAGCTAATTAGCCAATTTATTATTTGGCTAAAGAATTAAATTGTTTAATCTGCAGCCAAAGTTAAAAACTTAAACAAGCTTGGCTTGAGCAACTGATTAAGCTAATTAAATTGGAGAAATAAACTGACCAATCATCAGTCGCACTATTCCCTATATTTTGCCATAAAAATATAATATGAATCACTAACCCTGTGTGTAGTTGGCCCAATCTGGAGTTCTTTTGAAACTGTAACGACAAAATTTCGACTCTTATTAAATCCACCTTTGACAGAATCTGAACGATCCAGGATAACGAGAACATTTAGATAACAGCTAACTGGGAAAATTGGCGTCTGTTGAGTGTTCACAAAGGTAAATAATACTATTGCAAAGCCCTAAAAACTTTTTTGAAATAAAATTTTAATTGAAAACAAAATTGCAAGCAGTTAAAGAGAAATAAAAATGTTGTCTTTTTTATTAATCAAAAATAAATTTTGAAACCAAATTTAGGTATTTTTTACTTTGGAATTGAGTAATCAATAAAAACGAATGAATAAATTTTTTTCCTACTATACTACCCGATTCTTACTAAAACTAATAATTGGAGAAACTTAATCGTAATTTTTAATTCAAAAAATGATAGTAAAATTAGAATCTTTAAAGATTTGAGCAAATATCAAGAAAAAAAAGTCGATTGAATAAAGACTAAGAAATGAAAAAAATTTTCTAATAAAATCTTTTGAATAACAAAAAAAAGAAATATATTCAAAAATAAAGAAATAAGAACTTTTATGTGATATTTTTATTGTTTTAAAAATCATGTTTAAATTTGTTAATGTCTATTTATACTATCATTGAGCCTGTTTCCATTTTCCCTTTCTTTTTTCCATCATTTAAACACTAATTTCCCACTAATGCCTCTGTCATTTTCAAAATCATGCTTCGAAACTTTTCAAAATTAGTCAATTCCATAAGAATGTATAATCGTTGTTTCTTTGTTTTATTCGGCCCATTTATATAGACTCAATGTTCACTTAGGCTTAATTTATTTTTGAGCCAATAAAAATTTCTATAAATTAAAAAAAAGCTCTTAAATAGCAAGTAATGTTTATTATTCCTACTCTTCGGAAAAATTTTGAACCAATATTAAATTTAAGCTTGTGCATACTTTAAAAATGAAATTTAATTTAAAGCTTACAATGTTGCTTAAGATTTATATACATTCAGAATTTCTTCTTCCAGAAAAATGCTTCTGAATATTTTCAAACATTCTCTTTCTGTTATTTTTTTTCAAAATGAATTAAGTTTATGTTCGATTTCAATGATTTAATAAATTTTTATGAAACGTTAATTTAAAAATAATTAATTTACAAAATGATAAATGAAAAGTTCTTGTAAAACATAAGTGATACTTTGCTTAAATTGGTTAAAACTTTTATTTTTCATTAACTAGTTCATTTATATGTACTAATTTCATCGTCTTTTTTTAAAATTGTTTTAATCGGTAACTAATCAAATTATATGGACTCGTTCATAAGGGAGGAAAAAAACAAAAAAGAAATGGAAACAACAAACCAGTATAGAAAACAAACTGTTAAACTAATCAATTTACTTAATAGTCAAAGTTTAAATTAAATTAGAAAAAAAAAGAACGAGAAATTACGAATAATTGTGGAATGTAACGAAATTTTCAAGCCTTTTTGGTACACATAATTTCATCACTTGACAAAAAAAAAAGTTTCGGCTGATCTTTTTTTTTCTTGTTAAAAAGATTTCTGGAAGGAATGAACTGGAAGTTGAAATTGTTTCAGAGGGAATTTTTCAACAGTTAATTCATTGAGTATTTTATCCAGCAATTCTAAGAAAGAAAAACGAGAGGAACTGAAGCCAGTAAAATTTCCATGCTACAACAGAAAATGTTTGCGAAGTAATCCCATCCTCATTTATTTACACTTTTGGAAAAGAAATTGCAATATAAGTTGAAAATTAACACGAGAACTTAACTTATTAGAATTGCTGAATAATTAAACAGCGAATAGCAAAAGTTACTATGTATTTGAAAAAAATTAATAAAGTTTTATTTCATTTTGTTTATTATCAGTTTTTGCGAAGAAAAAACAAAAGACTTCGAAACATATGATATTATAATCTTTAACATTTTATTCTACATTAAATTTGATTGCCTCATTTAATTCAAAAAACACTTTAATTACTCTCAACAGTTTTTTTTATCTTTTTTTAAACAAAAATTAAAGAATTGTTTTCCTTCTGTTTCTCGCTCGTTCTCTCCGTACTCTCCCTCTCTTACATCCTCGAATTCCTGATCTAACTTTATATAATAGGAAACAAGGGAAAATTAAATGGGACGTGTCAACAGCAAAGAAAAAAAATGCTGCTTTGACTGAAAATTAAATTTAAATTAAATTTTAAATAATGAGTCATGATCAGAAAATTAAGCTAAACCTAGCAACTAAGAATCAGGAAAAATGATGATAAGCTCAATATACAGATTCGTGATAAACGATTAACGATTTATCGCGAAAATTTCAGAATTTTAAAGTGTTTGAAAAAAATTAGGGATAACGGCAAGATAAAATAAACAATTATTGTTGGAAAATTATGATTTTAAAGAAAGCTTATTGAAAAAGAAGAATATCTTATGATTGCTTTTAGCCATAGTTCATATTAAAAAAAAAAAGTAAAATATAAATTTTTTTTCAAAAAAAAGGCAAACAATTAAAGAAGCAAAGTTGATGAACCAATCATTAGTTAGTTATTCCCATATAAATTGTTGAAGCTGAAAACCGAATAAATTGTAATTTTCCACTATTAACTGAAAGATTAACAATCGCTTCATTGTTTCTTTTATTCTTTTCTTTTTCTGGATAAGAGATAAGTTCAGTGAAAAGGTAAGCTAAACATTATCGATTCAACATTCTATCAAATTTTTTAATACAACTAATTATTGACAATAAAACTTGGCAAAAACCATAATCAATCAAAACACTATGAATATCCATAGTGTTTTTGATTCTTTTATGGATTCAAAGTGAAAAGTTTCTGTGTGTATTTCAATATATTAAAATGTCAAAGTTGTTATTAAGTTTAGCAAAAAATGTTGTGAGCATGATAAACTTTAAAATGAACAAAGTTGACTGAAATCAATGAGTAAAAAAACGTTTCGAAAATATTTTAAAAGTTAATATCCCGATTTTTATAGCTATTGTTTCAATTTTTTTTGTTTAAAAAAAAAAATTATTTTATCTTCAAACTTAACATGAAGCAAAAACAATGTTCACGCTCCAAAACGTAATTGCATTCCGAACTTTCTCTACTGAAGTCAGTTTGAAGTTAATTGAAATATTTATTTTTTCATCTAAGAATAGCTCTTATTAATTGAATAAATGCTTTTTTGTATTTCAGTTAAATTTCAAATTTATTAATTCTCATAAATAAAATATTTTTTGAACTTGAAAAAATTTCTTGAGAAGAGTTCAGATAAATGTGAGGTATTATTTGATTTTTGTCTCAAGAAATTTGCCTTTATCTTTTTATCAAACATATTTATCGCTTGTTTGCTAGAAAATAAATATAACGTTTTCTGATGCCGACATTTTTTTTCGTATGCTTAATTAAAAACACTCGTAAAAAACGCGAGAAAAAAGACAACAAAATGATCAAATTTTCAAGATTGTGATGATATGTTGTGGCAAATGACACATTTAAATGTCACTGTAGGTCTTTGTAATTATATTCTTCGAAAAAGCTTTATTTAATTGCTGTACTTATTTAGGTTCCTTTTTTCGTCACAATAATTCAATTTTTTTTTCAGAAATTTCAAGTTATCTTTGATAACAGCATATTTAATTAGATATTCATTTCTTTTTTACCATATTCATTTCAACACTATTTTGTTTGAAATAATTTTTTTTGAATAGTAATTTTAAAAATACTTCGAAAATTTATACCTTCATCATACCGTGGTTCAGTACACTTTTTTGAAAATTTTAATATATGGTATTGAATTATTGAAATTGATATGGAATAGTCATCATATTTGCCAAATGAATGACGAGTAAATTTTAAAAATACTGTAAAATATACAGTATTTTTACTGCATGTAAATTAAATTATACAGAAAAAATATTGCAAAAAAATCTTTAATTTTAATTTAATATTTTGTAAAAGATTAAAACGCAATGGGTTTTTAATTTATCAAAGATTTTGATAAAAAAAAATTTAATGGTAAGGAAGAGGAAAAAACTAACTAATTTGATTTCTGGCAAGTAAAAAAAGAAAAAAAGTCAAGAAAAGTAGGGTAAATTGATTTGACAGAATAACAAAATGTATTAGATAAACTGATAAAAATTTAAGTGGACACAAAAAAAATTTTTAAAACGTGAAATATTCGTACAACTATAAAATTATGTTGAGGAAAAAATAGAACCAATAATATGAAATTTCAAATAGGATTTAAGAAATTTGAAATTTTTCTACCGTTTAAATAATGTTGTAGTAAAAAAAAATAAAGAAGTATTATCATTTTCCTTACTGATATTAAAAAAATGACAAAGAAAAAACAGTGAATTAATTAGAAATAGTGAAAATAAAAAGAAATCAAATTTATTCGTTTATAATTAAACCATTTAATCAGGTGAAAATGAAAGAAAATAAGATATTTTTTGTAATTAATTAAAATGAAAAAATTAAGTTTACCGGTATGATTAGATGTTGGCTAGCCATGCGTGTTGTATATGATGACAATATGTCACATGGGATATTTTTGCTCGTTAAAATTGTTTTCGTGACTTAAATAAAGAAAAATGAAAATGATAGATAAATGAGTTGATGGCGGGAGGGTGGGTAGCATAGGGGAACGGGGATGGGCAAATCGTAAGCTAAAAGAACGGGTTTCAATCCCTTGTCCCACTCTGCAAACTTACAACACCTTCCATTTACCCGTGTGATACAATCTTTTTTTTTATCACTTTTTTTTTTTGCTTCAGAATTAATTGCATAATGAGCAGAAAAAAGAAAACATGAAAAGCAAAAAAAAAATGCGGAACAAATGTATAAAAATTTGCTTTTCATTAATTAAATTTAAATTATATGAAAATAAAATACAAAATAATACATACTGAGAAAGCCAGTTCTATATCAAAATAAATATATAGTAATTTAAGCATTTCAAAGTATTAAATTAGTTATTCGGGTAATTTTGATCATCATTATCATTTCTATTTTGTATCAATTTCGTACTGATAATAAATCTCAAAAATATGATAACGTTAATCTGATCAACATTCATTTAATAATAAATAAATCCAAGATATCTATTTCAGAATTGATCAGATCTATTTATGCTTATAAGATAATCATATAATAATGATTTGGTGATAATATGATTTGATAATGATGGAAGAATGTAATATGATCGATAAAAATACTACGCTTACTGTAAAAGGTAAAATTTAACGTCTTTTATCATTTTTATCAGTACCATTTTTTTTTTTGACAATTCAGATATGTTTGTAATTCAGTGAACGTTTTTCATCATCTTTATGATAATAACGGCTGTGAAAAATTGTGTGACAAAATTTTGATAAAATCTGCTAAAAAATTTCGATAAAATCAGTTTGGCAAAGAATTCTCATCTACTTTTTAGTACTTTATCGTGCATTAGCAAAAATATGAGTTATAAAAGTTCAAAAAAAAAAAAGAAAACGAAGGAGCACTATTACTTTTATCCATGATTCTGATTAACGATCCCGTTCGTTGTCGCGAAATCATCGGACGTTTTATTTTTTAGTTGGAATTAGATTGCCATTTTATATAATAATAATAACAACTAATAATAATTGTTATTATTATCATAATTATAATTAATAATAATAGTAACAAATAATAATTAAAAATAGCTGATACTGATATTGATAATAATATCAAGCGAAAAGGAAATAAATCTTAAGGTTCAAAATTCCTAACATTGCTTATAAAAATATAAACTTCGTGAAAAATGATTTTTTGGGTTTTGTATGATTTCATTCCCGCGATAAATTAATTATAGTGAAATATCGGGAAAAACGAAAAAAATAATCCCTATATTCGAAATCATTTATTTCTTTTCTTTTTCTTCTCATTCAAAAATAAATTGCTTGCTAGATCATTTGCTGAAATCTGTAATATTTTTAAAATCATGAGAAATATTTATGTATTCTATCATCAATTCTCTAACAGTGAGTGAAATACTGAAAATTGAGGATTTATTTATTATTGTAAATCATTAATTTGAAATGAATCAATGCCATCCTTTTTTTTCTTCCTTCTTTTTTTCAGTCTAATATTGATCCTAATATTAGCAAACGATGTCAAAATTCTTTTTGAAAAATTTGGCAGAAATTAATTGCTACCAATAAATGACCTTCACGGTATTACTATTAAATCTTTCACATAAATTTTGCATCAAAACACAAATAAACTAATAAACTGTTTATTAGCTGCATATGTCATTCGTTAAACTTAATCAAATGCCACCAGTTAAATCATTTTAATTACGATATCACTATTAACATAATCAACATCGATACAAATATTGATTATCTGTTCGCAATGTATATTAGCATTGTCATATTAATAAGACTATTTTTACTTAAAGCTTTCATTATCATTATCAGCATTATTATCATTATCACCAGTATCATTTTTGCATTTTTTCAGCAATATTTTTCCAGTGAATCCGCGCACTGCGCAATTCCACGTCTCCTGCTTACTTTCTTCACGTCCTAAACAAAAAAAAGAAATCATTAAAAAAGAAATTATTTTTCCTTTATTTTTTGCAGCAAATTGACTTAATGGACATATTTTGCCAGCACCAAATGTTCTTTCGTAATTGCGACGAAATAATCAGAAATGATTCAAATATTTTGAAGAATTTCCGGTAATTGCCGCTAAAAGGGAGATGAAATATGGGTTAATTCTTGGCAGATTTGAACCACTTTTATTTATATTAACGCTCATACTTTTGATTAATTTTTTGAAACGGTTTTCTTCATTTATAGATACTAAATTCCCCTTTTTTTGCACTTTCCCATCCTCTTCATTACCCACATCTCCCGCTTACCTTCTTCACCTCCTAAACAAAAAAACGAAATCATTAATCACGTTTGAGAAAGGAGAATTTCGAAAATACCATTTAAAAGCGAAAAATCAAAAAGTGTGAAATTTCAAATAAAGAAAATTGTAGTTTGACAACCAGCAATCCTTGAATTTTTCAAATTTCTTTATTACCCTTCACCAATCTTGCAGTTTAATTGAGCAAGTTTCACCAATACAAAGTATTTGTACTAGTCAAAATTTTTTTAGATGAAATAAAGGACAAAAAACATTCCGGTAATTCCGAAAATGTTACAAAAGAATATTAAATTGTGACTGAAAATTTTTGAAATTAAAACACTTGAAGGACTTTTTCTGTCCTTCAACTGTTTTAATCTGTCCTCTGTCCTGTCCTGTCCTTTAATCTGTCCTTTCAATCAGTTCTTTCAGTAAAAATGATCTGTTTTGAATCGTTAAATTTGTTTTAAAAAGAGATACGAAAGAAACAAAAATGATTTTGTCTTTTTTCAGGAAAATTTTATATATGTAAAAAAGGTAAGGTGGATATTATTCAAAAAATAATTGAATAAAAGGTATAATTCTTTTTCTTATAAAAATCAAGCAATGTTTTGATGTTATCAAAGTTAGGTAGTCACTTTGATAAAAATTCTTCTTTTTAAAATTTAAATCCAAAAGATTCGTTGTACAATTAAAAACACCTGCTTTTGATAAACTGAGGAAAAATCTTCCAGTTTTCAATATGAAGAAGCAAAGGAACACTATCCCTGTACAACAAAGAAATAAAAAACAAAGTTCACTGCTTGAATAATTTCAAAAAAAAAAAAAAAAAAGAGGAAAAGAAGGCAAAGTGTAACGCCTTTACCTTCTTACTTCAATAAATGATATTGCAACAATCTTTGCTACCCCGCAATAGGCAACAAACAAAGCCTTCTTTTCATTCCTTGTGAGCTTCATTTGCAATTATTTCACTTCTTATTCCTAGAATAACTTCTCGCAAAATTGAACAAGTGATGCGAGTTGAACTCCGGATATTTTGTTCATACATTCAACGCTCTTCACTGGATTTTTAATTTCAATCACACCAAATACTTCTTTCTTTTTAATAACCGAAAATAATATTGGAAGAATGGATCAGACAATCGCTTGTTTTCTAATTTATATTTTACGCAGTAAAATATAAATTTTTTTGCGCGGTAAATCATGTTTTTCCGACATACTTTCCACATACAATGGATTCACGGAGAACTACCCTGCATTGGAAATTGAAATTCTTTTAACCTTAACTCATGAGAGAACAATGAACGATCAGCTAACCCGACAATTTCTGTCAAACTCGACCTGCCAACCCATACTCGGCTAAAAATTGGTCCACTCGGTTTAATCTTTTCAGCAACTAACTTTATAAGTTACCCCAGATTTATGCACATTTTAGAACACAGTATGGTGCAATCACTTGTCCATCTCTGTAAATAATAATTACCGGCTCATGACTGATGATAATTAAATTCGCTCCATCAAGTGTCAATTTCAAGACTTTGGAAACTTTTCGCTCGAAAAGATTCAACAAATTTTGTCCACAAAATGAGTGAGTGTCGTGCTCATCCAAGATCTTCAAGAAATAAAAGGTGAAAGTCTCTGCCAACGAATTTGCAAAATATGAATTTTGAGAAAAAAAAAACAGTCAGAACTTATGCTTCTTGAATAAGACAATGTAAGACAACTTATGGAGTCCATTTAAAATTTCTTTTTCGATATGTTTGATTTTTTGTTGTTACATAAATTATTCTTGTCTTAGCTAACCTCCAATAAATTTGCTCGCTAAGTTCAGTAGACTGACAATAAAGTTTCAAGCATAGAAACTGTTTGAAATTCTGACCATTACTTATACAATTCGTCACGTATATTATATAACAACAGCATATTTTATTTTCAGCGCCAAAGTAATGCAAGGGAAAAAGCGTTGAGAACTGCAAAATAAAAAATCAAATCAAAGTCCACAAATTTAAACAAACTAGATGAACATAGTAACTTAGCAACTTACAAACATACATTTTCACGAATCCCACTGAAACATTTATGTCGCATTATTCTATAACACTTTCCATATTAAAACTCATATGCTGCTTATTTCTGCTTTCTGAATATTGATGTTTGGTACAATTTCCAAGTTAATAAACATATCTGGATCATAGATTACTCGAACAATCAGCGAACAACTAGGACATGTAGCAACATCTTCACCTGCCTCTAACATTTCCCTAAAAAAAAAAAACATTTGACAATGCATATATTGCACGATACAAAAAATTCAGAATTTAATATTTAAGTTCCACGAAATAATATTTTCTTTAGAATCCTATCATGCAGAAATTTAATTTACGCGCATTCAAGGCCACTAAATTGATGAATTCACCCTTGCTACAAGTTAATTTGATAAGTAAAAGTTCTTAAAATCACTTAAAGAACCAGTTAAACTTATCAAAAGACATTCAGTAATGATGCATTAAATTACTTGGAAATTTCAAACCGATCTCCACACGGACATGGATAGCTATATAATTCGGTGGATTCATCATATTCAAAATCTTCGATTTCAACTTCATCATGAAATACCGACATTATGTGCCCATTAAATTACCTGAAATTAGTCAAAGTTATTTGAAATGTAAGAATGAAAAGTTATTATCAATTAAAGAGATACATATCACCTGTAACATAGTAAGCACAACATAACTGCAATAACAGTTAAGAACATCTAAATCTAAAGAAGGTTAAAAGGCTTCCTATGACGTCATCCCATACTTCTAGCAAAAACATTCACTAAAACATTAAAATAAATTCAAAACTCAAATGAATTCACCAGTTGACGTTTCACCAATGAACGATTCCGCATGGAGAAAGTGGACGGGGTGCAGCCATTACGCAAACGTTATTTCCTGATGAGAAGTAGAAGGGCGTTGGAATGTTGCAATTTTGATCCAGGAACAGGAATATCGATGAAATATATCGGTTTCGTTTGTATTCGCGGAATTTCACATATTTTTTCATCCTCTCAAATACTTATCTGTTACATGAACATCTTTTGTTGTATGAATTTCCCATGCTTATTTCATTTTTCATCAGTTTTTCAGCATGTATAACAGTAAATTATTTGAAAGAAAATGCATAATTTTAATGGATGTTGCACACTCATCTTATCACTTCTTTAATTGAATTTTGAAAAGAATATCATTAATTGGGAGAAGATGAACGAACAACCAAAATCATCTGATATGGGACGCTTCAATTTGAAGCTGGATTTTCCACCGTTACCAGATGTAAAAACATCACCACAACTGTTAGTTTACCTAAGCTTCTAAAACCAGTTCAAATTTTTGAGTGTTAAAGCAATGGGAAACTGTTCTTTCCTTATACATTTTCTAAAATTCGATTGGAACGTACGTTTTTTGCAAGCGTAGTAAACATTATAGTAATATTGATAGTAATATTGACTAATGCATCTTATCCATACACCCTTCTGGTGACATTGATTACTGTGTCACCTTCTGGTGACATTAATATAAGTATCACAGTTTATTGTGTATCTTTTATAGAAAATTTTGATATGCATTTCAGTGCATATTTGCGATCTCATTCCGCAGGTAAATTACGTTTTTCGGCGGATGAAGAGTATGATTTTACTTGTAATGATCTCATTGACAAAGGTGAAATTGGCCGTGGCAATTTCGGGACGGTTAGCCGGATGCTTCATACGAAATCTGAAACTGTTTTAGCTGTTAAGGTGATAATCCCATAAAGATTATTGGAATCTTGTATAAAAATTTTATACAAAATTCCGAAACGTTTTTGTTTTAAATGAATTTATTATTCAGCGTATCCGATCAAATACTGTGAACGTAACAGAGCAGAAACATCTACTTATGGAACTCGAAGCGATTATGAGTAGCAAGTGTGAAAACATTGTTCGATTCTACGGTGCTGTCTTTACCGAAGTTGATAAATTTTTCTTTTTTCATTCTTCTCTCTTTTTCTAAACTTTTGTTAACCTTTTCACTATTTATCTGGATTCGCTTGATTGGAAATGAACTTTTGTAGGGTGATTGTTGGATATGCATGGAGCTAATGGATATTTCTCTGGAGAGTCTTTATAAAATTGTTTATGAAAAAGGAAGTTGTCTTCCGGAAGATATGATTGGATACATTGCAGTTTCGGGAAGTTTTATTTAAACTAAGTTGATCTGGAAAATTTATTTCTCCAAATTTTTAATGATAGGCGTTTGAGGTGTGGTGCAGCTATAAATCTCAAAAATTCTGTTCGTAAACTAGGTTTGTGAGAATTTTATGAGAATGAATGATTTAACGTTGGTTATTTCAGACAGTGAACGCTCTCAGCTATCTCAAAGAAAATTTAAGAATAATTCATCGGGGTTAGTTTTTTGGTCAGTTTAATTCTACAGCTTTTCAAAGTTTTGAAGTATCGATTTCTGAAATCTTTGTTAGATTTGCTGGTTGCTATTTATACAGTTTCAGATGTTAAACCATCCAACATTTTGCTGGACCGAAAAGGACATATAAAACTATGTGATTTTGGTATAGCTGGTCACTTGATTGATTCCATTGCTAAAACTCAGGATGTAGGTTGCCGACCGTATATGGCGGTGTGTTTTTTTTCAAAAAGTCTCGGTCATTTTTTGAATTATATGTTCGGAAGTTAAATGGAATTGATTTTGATGTAGTTTATAAAACTTTATTTATTGTTAATGCATTATAGCCTGAACGGCTTCAATCGAATGAGCCGTACGATGTTCGATCTGACGTTTGGTCGTTGGGCATAACCCTAGTAAGTGTACGTTCCAAGCATGCATTTGTTTTAATTCATCAGATTTCAGCAAACCTGTAAATAAAATAAATTAATTGAATTTGTTTGATTTGACAACAAAAGTACGACAGGACATAATTTTTATTTCCAGTTTGAAGTTTCCACAGGACGATTTCCATTCTCAGCTTGGGATTCACCGTTCCAACAATTACAAGAAGTGGTGAATGGTGAGCCTCCTATTATGCCACCTGGAATATATTCCACGTGTTTGGTCACATTTATCAACCACTGGTAATTTCTATTTTTCTTAGTTTTGTGAAGTCGAAATCATTGTTCAGTCTAAGACGTTAGTGAAGAAAGAAAAGATTATGTTAGGAGAAGAGGGATAGTTTTTGGATCTTTCCGTAAACTGCATTTTTTCAAATAAATTCATTAATCTTTTTTTTCTAATGAAGACTTTTTCATGATTAAGATTATGATAAAGTGTGTAATATTCAGCTTAATCAAAGGCAAAGACGAACGGCCCAAATATAATGTTCTGATGACCATGGATTTCTACAAAACATACAACGTGCAAGATGCAGATGAGATTGCTCAGGCGCAAACAATTGTTGGAATATTTGTTTCCAACGTTCTAGGAGATAATAGTTCTAATGAAAGTTACAACAATGCGTACAAAGCACTTAGAACTGATTGGGTACATTTTTCATAATTTTTTGAAAATTTTGCATGGGTAACGGGACAGGCTACGTTTTAAAGTACACTTAAATTCCGATTTTAGAGATTTTGTTCGATATGTATCTTTAGGCAGTGTTTATCTATTCCTGCTTTTATCTTATGTTGTTATACTTGCTAAGATTTTATTTTGGATGCAGTTACTTGCATACATTGAATTGCATACCAATCTTCTGTTAACTTCTCTCTGTCTAAAATCAATTCAAATGGTAATTGATTTCAAGTTTACTATTTTCATTGCTTATAGATTTGTTTGTTTTAATCATTTAGCTTTGATTCTGTTTTTTATCTTTTTTAAATTAGGTTCTGATCTCACAATATCCATTTCGTGCAAACTGTGGATTTTCGTCCAAGTCCGAGAAAACAAAAGTGACATTCGATTTAAGTTTTAGTTAGCAAGAATATCGCTTGAATTACTAATTACGTAATATGAGATATTATTTACTTGTTTCGTAATGCTTAGATTAGTTAATCGCAATTATTTGCAGAAGAAAATGATTGCTTCAAAAGTGCTCCTGGATTTTTCATTCCGTTAGGTGCTAGATGCTTTTTTCCTCTATTTATAATTTTAGATTTCTTACTTTCTCACTACAGTATCTTTTTCTTTAACTGTGGGGTGTTTTTGACAAATCAATAGTTTGTATATAGTTTATTAATAAGATATTAACAACAAATTATTGATCTGTATGATGATCAGTTGCAGCTTACGGAATAAATTTGTAAAGCAACCAAGGGATGTTTCAGACAAAGAATTCAATTAAAATTCAAAACAATGGTGAAAATTTTTGATCATGTAGCGTGACATTAATCCACTTTCTTTCATTTTCCCTTAATTCTGTTTCAGAAAATCAAAGTTCATTCTGAATTTTGTGATTACCTGTAGACTGTAGGTTATTGAGCCATGATTCCCAAATCATATATATGAACATTTGTGGAACTTATTTTGGTAGCTATTGAAAATACGATGATCTTCTGTGCGTTTTCATGTGACCGCTGCGGCTTTTTTTTTCTTCCTTATATTCCGTCCTTCAAAAGTTAGCTTTCAGTATAATTGCTCAGAATTTTAGGTTTTCATTTCATAGTGCAGAAATATAAGACTTAATCAATACTTATACGAAAGACTACTGGAATATTACGTAATGGGATTTATATTTACATCAAAGAAAAGAAGTTGAAAAAATTCGATAAAATTATATGAAGTCCGGAAATATACTTAATCGACAGTGTCATTAAACAAGTCATTACCTCTGCTCAATATTCAGGCATTCCGTAGAACGTGCAGCTTTTTCAAGGATTAGTTTTCGGATTTCATAATCACGCTGTTGAATGTTCTCCCTTTCTGAACGCTTTTTTTTGTAAATCCTGCGACGATTGAAGAAAATCATTGTTGTAACCAGAAATAAAAGCAAAAAACTTGCAACTCCCATAATCCTTAATCGCATTCGGAACTGCAATATTATCATCTAGTTTTCAGCACTAAGTTCTATATTTCAAATACTATTTCGAGAAGAAAATGGAATTAAAGGTGTATTACATAGCATTAATTTTAAACTAACTTTTCTTTAAAATAATAAAATGATACCTGTGTTTCTGCTTCTTGTCGTTGTTGTTTAGCTTTACTTTTCGAAATAGCAATGTTACATTCTGGGTATGGCCTGATTTTAGGTCCTTTTTGTGAACAACGATCACAGTGTGTTCCAGTGAATCGCGCCGGACAAACACATGATTCGCTGTTATTATTGATATCTGAATTTTTAAATTTTTAATTAATGCAAATTTTATTAGGATTAATTTGGGTCAATTAATTTTACTTTCTTTTGAAATCAGTCCCAGTTTGCATTTCAAAAATTCTATACACGCGCTCAGTGAAACATTTATTTACCTGGATAACCATGTTGACAAATGATATCTTGACAATAATCACCTTTCCAACCATCATCGCACAGACACCTGAAATCAATTAGGGTTCATTACTGATTCGAAATTTCTGAAATCTTATACGTTCCAAATTAAATTATCTCTAAATTTTGATAAAAATGAAAACCTTCCATGTTTCCTTTTACCATGATCACATCTGCTGACATACTGACATTGTGAACCGAAAAAGTGTCCAGCACAATGACAATGGCCGTTTCTGAATTCACCACGATCGTTACACTGAATGATAATTTCTACTATCTCAAATTTCTTGAAATATTTCATAAGTATCAAGAGAAATTAACAAAACAGTAGTATATTGCAGTATATTATTTAGTTAATTGGCGAATTTGAGTGTTTTCAAGTGAGTGTGATTATGGTTTTCAGAGGAAAAACAAGGAAAAAAATACTGCTGGTATTTTTTAAATTTAAGATGAAGAATGATAAAATTCATATATGAAAACAGTTTGAAAACAGAAATTGAAAAAAGAAAATTATTTTGCAATTTCTGTCAATAAATTAGTTATTACAAAATATAAGTGGATCCAGAAGTACATAAAAAACTAGTAAACTTTATTTTATTTCAAAATAACTAATCTGTATTTTAGTATAAGGAAAGTAGCCATTGTTCTAATTGATTAAAAGTATATGAATACAAGATAAAGTCTAAGCAGTGAATGCAAATTCTTAATCCTTTTTTTTAACTTCATTTTTTTTATAACTTAGTAATTTATAGAATTCGTAATTAAATTAATTGACATAATGAAGTAAAGAGTTAATTAAAATTGTAGTATATGTTTTGTCCTGTAGATTTTTACAAAAGACATCCGTTGAAGAAATGCAAAAATTGATGCATAATTTAAATATTAAATTTGATAAAATTCAAAAACGCAAAAATTTTGAAACATGAAATTTAGTTCAATTTCATGCTTTACAAACAATGAAATGATTTTTTTTTTTTTTGAAAAATTGCTTGCCTCATTTGTTTTCATCATATCACATAAATCACCAGTCCAATCTTCATCACAAATACAAGGCTTATTAAAGAATAAACTATCTGGATCATAACGAACCCCAACTGATATGCCATGGGCTGAAATAAACTGGGAAAAATAAATTTATCAAATAAAAATTAATTTTATTGAATTTTTTATGGCTTAATATTTTACAATCTTCCCCAATTTTTCAAAATAAATATAAAAACAAACAAATAATAATAATAATTTAATTAAACAAAATAAAATACCACAAGCAAAATCTAAGCATCGTGTTCCAGTATATGGATATGGACATATGCAGCCATGTCCAATCATAATACCACCATTACGACAGTATGCATTTGCATCATCATTTGGTGAGTGAAGTGATAATTCTCTAAAAAAAGTCTTGAAATAACTGTATTACATAAATTTTACAAAAAAAAGACTGCTAAAGCATCATTAAAATATTTTTTCCATTTTTTTTTAACTTACCCAAAAAATTTGAGAAGTGATGTGGGCGTAGTAATAGTAGTAGAGGTAGTTGTAGCAGTAGTAGTAGTGGTAATAGCAGTAGCAGCAATTGTAGTAGTAATAGTAGTAGTAGTAGTAGTAACAATAGTAGTGGCAGTAGTAATAGTAGTACTTGTACCAATAGTTGTACCATTTACACTATTCCACTGTTCTTTTACTTTATCCTCAAAAATTTTGATCACTAATAGAAAAATAGCAAACAAATGTTAACTTAAACAATTTTTTTTTCCAACAAAAATTAGAAATACTTTTGAAATTTTAAGGAATAAAAGTTTTGGTATAATTTCAAGAAATTAAAACGGCTGTTATCATTTAAAAGTAAAAATATAAAATTTCAAAGTAGACTTTCTGAAATAATTAATCAAATATTTTACAAATGATAAACAAAAAAACGAAATTGCTTATTACGGTAGTTTGAGCTTGACTTCTGGCTTCCACATATAGTAGAATAAAAAATTGCCATTGATACATAGTTGTAATTCGAATCTATAAAAAAAATTAATTTTATTGAACTTCGAAATGATAAATTATATTTTAATTTTTTAATCGAAATTGATTCATTTAGAAAGAATTACTGTAATCCAGTCACTCATTCATCACTTCATCGAACAGGTTTTTTTTACCTTGCCATTTGCTTATCTTCGGGAAATTGATTAGTATCGAGGTTGAATTTTATGCTTCAAATAATATAAAGTTCTATTCACTTTTGTAATCTTTATCTATTTGCTTCATCGACAGTTAATAAATTTTTGCGAAAAAAAGAGAAAAAATTGAATATGAAAATTTTTAAAGTATTGCAATAAATCATACAATAATATTTATCCCTACAAAAGAATTACAATATTTATCATTAATTGTAAAAAAATGAATGCAACAAATATAAATTAAAAGTAGAAAGTATAACAAAATGAAAAAATTTTAAATAGGAAATTAAAAGTTGAAAAACAGAAGATAAAAAAACAATAAAAACAAAATACCACTTAAATAAATATATTTATAAATTTGATTGATAAAAGATATGAATATTTATATATATATATATATATATAAATATATGTATATATATATACAAAACAGGATAATGAAATATTTCTAATAAATGAATCATTCATTAGAAAATGGATACGCAACCATTTCACCAATTTAAGATAATTACAGCAACTCACAATATTATTTCTCAAAATTTCACTTACTCTCTGCATTCCAACAAAATCATCGAAAATATATATAAACACCTTATCAATCACCTTTCTACCTGTTTTAATTTAATCACATTTTAATTCAACTATCACAACATCAAATCAAATAGATACAAATAAATTATACATATGTATGTATTTTTTAATGGTTTTAATTTTTGCTAGTAATTTTTTTTTTTTTTTTTATTCTTAGAAATTGTATGAATAATATTGAAAAATCCGGAATTGGAAAAATTGGAAATAGAAATTATAGTTAGAAGTTTATTTGAAAATGAAACAAAAAAAAAGAGAGAAAAAAAAAAAAAACAGAAAGGAAGAGAAAATGGTGGCGAAAATTGTTTTATTATTGATGTTTGTCGTCCAAATTTCCTTTTTTCTTGAAATCTTTTTCTTTTCCTTTTTTTTTTATCTTTCTCATTAATTATTGTTTTCAACCTCTCCTACTTTTCACTGGTAACACTCACACACTAAATCATTTAATACAACACCACCAAATTATTGATTTCAAACAATTATTATTGATTTTTTTCGTTTTTGTTGTAAACCGTTATTTGTTGTTAACCGAAAATATCAATTTAATTTTGGAGGGAAAAACTGATTGTTTTACTTTATTGAAGAGATATCCATTAATTAATTAATTAATTTGATGAATTTGGTTTTTTTTTTTTCTTTTTGAGTTTGTTAAATCTGTTCCGATCAAATTTCATTTCATTTTTTTATTTTTTCAATCAATTTTCAGTCAATCATTCATTTATTTTCAATTCTTAAGTTCAAAAGATCCCAACTGTCAAATTTAGTACAATTGTAACTTTTGATTTATCAAAGCGAAAAATGCTTTCACTTCAGTTCAACAAAAATGATAAATATAATCAGAATTTTGTGCATTTCTGAGATTATTTGAATTGATTTTATTTTGATAGGCTACATTTAAAAAAGAGGGTGAAATTTAAAATTTTTTTTTGAAAAAATTTTTCATTAAAACAAAAAAAAGAGTATCGAAATCTTTTTATCATTTATCATTATGCAAGTTCCAAAACTAAGTATCAATGTGAATGAAGCTTTATTAGACAGTAATCATTTATCAGAAGCACCAGTAAAGGAAGATAAATATACTGAAATAAATTTCATGAAAATTATCAATAGTTTAAATTTGTAAAAAAATGGGCTTTCAACGAAGTGAGTCATCTTCGAAGAACATGCCACCATCATTTGCACAATATTTTGGACAGGTACCCTTTTCACCGGCTGGACCAGGCTTACCAGCTGGTCCTTGTTCACCCGGTCTCCCTTCTTTGCCTGATTTGCCATCTGGGCCAGGATTTCCTTGAGGTCCTTGTGGTCCAACAGGTCCATTTTTGCCCGGACTCCCAGGTCGTCCTGGTGGTCCTGCTGGTCCTTGATCACCTTGAAAAGAACTACTGAATAGTCAAGATGTGCATGTTCAATGGAATGTTATGTCATCACAGTTAGCAGCATATTTCAAAATCAAAAAAAAAGTACTACCTGGAGGACCAGGTATTCCTGGTGTAAGTGGTTCATTCGGTGCATCTGTACCTTGTTCACCAGGTGGTCCAGGAGGTCTTACTTGACCTCGTTCACCTTCCGGTCCTTCAGTACCTTATTCCCCTGCTGGCCCATCGGGCCCAGGACTTCCTGTTGGCCCTGGTGGACCCATATCTCCTGCTGATCCTTCTGGACCAGGCTCACCGGGTGGCCCACGAGGACATGGCTTGCACGGTGGTGGAGTTATTGGCACGCATAGTTGTGGTGGTGGTCGACCTGGATTTCCTGGACGTCCAGATGCTCCAGAACGCCCTTGTTCGCCTGGTTTACCTGTTGGTCCTTCTGGACCGGGAGGACCTGGTAGGCAACAATTTTCACAGTTTGAAGGTGCCGCTTGTACTGGTGGTGCATTTTCTACTTTTTGCTCAGTTCGTTGAGCTGGAGTTGCTCCATAGCCAGTTTGACGAGCTCTTCGATTTAGCAGCTGGACTGGATTGTTTTGCAGATGTCATGCTTCCATCCAAGTATCCTGTATGGAGCTCTAAAATATGCAGCACTTTTTTTAATCAAAAATTTTTTTAAACTCCGGAATTACTTCAAAATTTTAACTAATATTACTACCACCAACAAAGCCATTTTTTAAATCACAAGTTTAAGAAAATCATGCGTTTTGCAAAGAATTTCCAATAAAGAATATTTAAATTTTTCAGTATACTAAATTTACTGATACCAATAGAGTTTTAGAGTTTTAGCGTTACTATGATATGAAATTAATAAGAAATGAAAAGAATTAGTGTGCAAAATAAAGTCATTCCTTAAAAATTTTTCTATTCTTTTCTGGAGTCGTTTCAAAAAAAAAAAAAAATAGTTGTTTGCATTGGGAATTTTATACGCAATATAATTTTGTTTAATATCAGTAAAATATTTTAAAAATAACAATTAAGTTGAAAAAATCAGATAATTTAAAAATTTTGTAAGTGATATTTTAATTTAATTTATATTAGTTGAATGAAAAAATAAGAATTCAAATATAATCATTTTTTTTCTTACATACTTTTTATGCGTGTAAATGAATTAAGTAAAAATGAAAAATTCATTAATGTTTTTAAACTACTGAAATAAGAAAACACGGGGAGAAAGAAAAGAGTAAGAGAGCAGTGAAAGAAAAAAAATTTTACTTGCGAAATTTTTGAACTTACCTTACAAAATATAATATCACTATTCATTTTCTGTCGTACATGCTGCACATAATTATAAACTAAGGGTAATGTTATACAGATTGATAAAATAGCCAGAAAGGAAAAAAAGAAAGCGAAATAGCCAATCAATTTATAAGCTTTGGTACGATTTTCTAATTCGAGCATTTTTGCAGGTTTACTTTGAAAGATGAAATTTCGCCTTTTGAGAATAAAATAAGCCTTTTTTAATTAATAACGCTTTTTATAAGGAGGTCTGATTGATATTAAGAAACGGTTTAACTAGTTTCAGCGTTTATTACAATACATATCCGATCAGGAAATATTATTACTCTTCTTCTTTTCATCCATCATTTACATTTATTTACTTCATCATTTTAATTAAAGATGAGAAAGATTAGAAATGTGAAATGACAGTATTCGGCAGTTAGTTGAAAAATGTTACAAAATGAAAACATTTTGTAATAATTGCAACATAAATATTTTCGTATAAAAGTCTAGCTTGCTTTCATTTGTTATCGCTTTACATATCTGAAAATTTTAAGGAAGGAAGGAACAATAATCTGAAATGACTATGCTACTAAAACGTTTATTATTAAAAGTTTTAAAGACCTAATTAAAATTTTATACTTAATAATTTATCACTTAAGTTAAGTTTAAATAAAATTTTAAAATATAACACCATGCATATTCTTTTGTATAATTTCATTGATCTCTGTTGCAATATTTTTTCATTTTTTTCCAATCAATTTGATTTTTGTAATTCATTGTATGCTTGAAATTTAAATTCACATTTTATCACTACATTATTTTGCATTTTTATTATTTTTTTCACTTGTTTTTGCTTTTTTTTTCCGTTTTTATCAATTTTACTTGACTTATACAACTTTATAACTTTTTTTAATTGCAAAAAAGTTAAACTGATTGAATTACATTTATAGAAGTATTTCTAGCTTTACTAATGACAATTTAATCATTTATTATTTCATATTTATGTTTTTTCAGGAATTCGACTAAAATTTTTCAAGAATATTTCCATAAATACAGTGATTAGTGAAACTGAAATTTCAATCATGCTAATAGCAATAATGGATATCTCAAATTATACACTATAATTGATTAATAACTGTTCGTATTTTTCTTTTTTTTTATGTATAGAGCTGATCCTTTAATCAAAACTTCAAGCATTACTGATAACAAAATGATAATCAATTTTTGTTACTTCTTCTTTTTTTGTTAATTATATTTTTTTATTAATTAATTGACTAAATTTCAGTTAATTAAATAATAAATGTACATTCCATTGCATTTCACCATTCATGTTTTTCATTTTTCAGATGTAATGCACACATCTCTCTTAATTGTGTTGACATATTGTAGATACCAAGGAAATTGATAACAAAATTTCAAGTTTTCCGACCACCCATGGAGAAAAAGGACAAGACGAAGACGGCGAAGATGAAATTCACTTTAATAAATTGACATGTTTAGTTATGCTGGAGGGCTTCCATGTTAAAAATTTTATGCAAAGTTTTCAAAATTAACAATTATTGAAAGTTTTGGAAGAAATTAGAAGGAAAGATGAGAGAGAGAGCAAAATTCACTGTTTATTGCATATCAGAAATAAAAAGAAATTGGAGTATATGTTAACCGGTTATGTTTCAGCACATATATTCTTCCCAAAGTGACAAAATTTTCGAGTAAATTTTCGCGTGAATTTCTTTTTTTCTTTCATAATTCTTTTGTGAAATTATCAATTTTAATATTTAAATGTTAAATAGCATTGACTAAAAATTGACAAATAATAAAAATATACTGAAAAGATTGTAAATGATATTAAATTTATGTCTTAAATAATTTTTTTAAAGGTTATGTATTTGCTATTTTGATTTCTAAGCCTAATAATTAAAGTGAGAACATGCCAACCGAGAAAAATTTTGTAAGCTATTACCTTTTTTTCTTGATTTTTTATTTCTCATACACTTAACAAATTCTTTCTTTTGTTAATTTATTTCTGCAAAATTCTAGAATATTTAATAAACAAATTTACAAAACACAAATAAATGTTGATATTTTACAACGAAATGGCTTAATTACATTAAACCCGTTAGCCATAATATTATGAAATAAAATGAATAAAGGATGATACAAATTTAACAAAGCTCCCACTTCAAATTTTTGAATATTAATTTATCAATGTATGAATGAGAATAAAAAGATAGTTAATTCTTAATAACTTTATGCATG
The DNA here is from genome assembly GCA_037074765.1 of Mansonella perstans. Classification (NCBI taxonomy): domain Eukaryota; kingdom Metazoa; phylum Nematoda; class Chromadorea; order Rhabditida; family Onchocercidae; genus Mansonella; species Mansonella perstans. Next base: position 22,172 of record JBAMDO010000250.1, on the reverse strand, counting down.
CAATATTTGAACTACTTGGTTGTTATTAAATTAATGTTATAAATTTAAAAGATTCACTCCGAATTTTCTCAATTTTTTCACTTTTTTTTTTTTTTTTTTTTTTTTGAAATTTGCATTTATTCATCTTATTTATCAAGCAAAAATATATTACTGGAAAAGTTCGCAACAGGAAAAAAAGTGAGATGCAACAAAAAAAATTTTGATTCATGTATTTTATTAAAGGGAAAAAAAATGAGGTCACATACGGTTAATCAATAATTGGTGAAATTAAATTTCATCAAATAATACAATGCTTTGCTTACTTTTACAGCAAGGTTGTAAATATTTTGGAAAAAAAAAACATTCAAAACTTCTTATAGCAATCATCAAATAATAATGAAATGGCTTGTCTGACAGTCACTGAAAAATGAGCTTAAATGTTTTTTTTACACAGAACTTGTCGGTATAGAAAACAATGAAGAAAAGCAGGAAAAAATTTAATAGCAAAGAGGAGGAGATGGAAGGGGCTGAGAAGCATGCAAGCAATAGGCGACTTACAAGGTGGATTATTCATAAAATTTTGACGATAAATAAAGTAAGTTAGTCATGGAATGTTTAGCAAAATTTTTAGCTAATAAATTCTTGATATTCAAGAAAAAAAGTTTCATGGAGTAATTCAAGAGTCTGTTGAAATAGCATGTTTTGAAACTATCATTAGTTTGCACAGCATAATAACAAAATGAGTGAAGAAAAAAAAACTGGCATAAACAAGTTGATATGAAAAGTCTGCTGTTTTCTAAACAAAAAATTTCAAAGTTTAATGATCACTGATACGGTTGGCTGATTTTAATTGTTGCAAAATTATCCTTTAATCCAATAAATATAAATTATGATTTGTTTTTTTTAAAAAAAAATTAGATTCGATTTTCAGCTTTTGATAAATAATGCTAATGTTGAAATAAAGCAGTTTGCTATCTGAAAATGTGTAAATATAACTAATTGTAAAATGAATCAGCAATGATTCATGGCGTTATCACATTATCAGTTCAGTCATACTACTTGATTTATCCGCAAATAAACGTGACGAATAGATGTCAGACAATTCTAATGAGTCTCGGTCGTAAGATAGGATAATAAGTGAAAATATTCTGATCCTAAAATGAAGATATTAACAGAAGCGAAGGCATTTGCAAATTTTAAACTACAATTTTTATTTTACAAATAAATGCGAATTAATTAGTTTGCAAAAATGAAAGTAGAAAAAAATAAAATGCGCACTTGATCGATTTAAAATTTATGTTATTTGCATCCTTCCGCTAAAATAACAACAAGCTGGTCTCAAACACTGGTATTAAGGCCCAGGAGCTGAGCATGATCACTTCCACTTTCTTCATCAACAGCCCTAGAATGCGCTGGTACCGGTGGCGTTGTTGATGCAGACTGTGGCAAAATATGGCTTCCTGTCGGGATTGTCCTGAAAAATAATTTAGATACATTTTTGAACGTTTTCTGCATATATGCGCTGCACGAATCCTTTTTTTCGAAAAGGATTCGTGTTTAGCGACATTTTTTTTGTAAAATTTGAAAATTAAAGTTGAAACTTCAAGTCAAAGTTTGAATTATTACTTGTTAATTCGCATGGTAGTCGCTTTGACTGGACTCGATGGCCTCCTGGACAAGTTGGGTACTGATTCATGATACTGCTCATGATACGGTGCACTGGCGTCAGCAGCACGATACTGCCCATTAATTTCACCGCGATAACCGCTGCTACTATCAGCAAGTACGGGAGCGGCACCACTAATTGGTCCTCCATGATAATGCAAATCATGCTCATTACCGTGATACATACCATTCATTTCGCTTGACGTCGAATCTGTTCTTGCTTTCGTGAATGGCCTAGCTTCCGAAGACTATAATTTGTTAATTTTTCTCATATTACAAAAAAAGACAAAAATATTTCCTCAGACTCTTCGCTCAATTATAAGAACAAAGATACTATGCAATTTTTTCAGCCTAAAAACTAAGTGCCATTAAATGCTCATCGAGTTAAATTGTAATAAAATATTCAATGTTTTTAAAACCAATGCAACAAGCAAAATTTGGAAACTTTGATTTATAGTTAACTTTTATTTTAAATAAATTAAAATGAACTAATTAGTGAAAACATTTACCCTCCATTCACGGCTTACCATGGAACCTTGAATTGGTACTTTGTACAGGGAAGAAATTTTCTCATCTGCTTGCTGTCGCCTTTTCTGTTTTAGTGTCCAGCAACACAAAAATATGAGAACAATTGCCTAAAGCAATAATTTTTTTTCAAATCATTTCTCAAAATTTCAATTCTTTCTCAGCTTTTTCTTAGCGATATTCTTTTCAGATTTCAGAATCAAATAAAGTTTTGGAATGACTGACCCGTATTATATGAAAATCCCTTACTTTGGAAAACTTAAATTGTTTTTTCCCAAACTTTCATCGGAATTTTCTATGTTAAATGATATAAATCAAAATGTAGATTCAACAAGTAACTCGAAAATTTCATTTCACTTCCAAAACATACCATAATTATACCAATTGTTGAAAATATCGCAGTAAGCCATTTGAATAAATTGTCTTTTTCACGCGAACGACACCACGGTTGTGATCCTTTGTTCCATTCAAATCGATAACTGTGCGGATCGTTGTAGTCCACAACAATAGCACCTGTAATGTAAAACTGAATTTAAAATAATTTATTTGATGAATTGCGAAAGTCTCAATGAATTCCAAAATTTTTATTTTCAAAATTCAACCTTATTAACAAACGAAATTAATGCTCGAAAGTAAATTTACACTTGTATTCATAATCTCCTTTGATCCAATGCGTTTGAAAGCAATCAAATCGTGCCACATCACCTTCCAAATAACCAGATGCTAGCACCGGTGTCTTCATTAGATATTCTGGATATTCAATCATGATCGGCCCACAACTATTATCTACAATGTGATCAATTAATTTTGATTATTTCAAATTTATCAGAAAAAAATTAACATTTGAAACTTTAGTTTTTTCTTGAATAGAAGGCTATGGGGAAAAAAGATGCCAAAGAAGTCGGAGAAAGATATAATTACAGTGTCTTGAAGCATGCATTCTGTCATTTGAAAATGAATTCCAATTATTTTGTGCTTCTATGCCAAGTACTCGAGCATTGAACAGCAAGTAATCATTAAGACATGAAACGGAATCACCACATTCTTGAATTATTTGACTCGGATTATCCGGACAGTAATCAATACCGTACTGTTGCTCGTATAAATTTTGGAGTGGTTGCCAATTTGCTGCAAAATTGAAAATTTTTGTTGAATTTGAGAAAAAATAACATTTTTAGATAAACAGCATGAAAGTTCAAAAAAAAAAAAAAAAAAAACGAAACAGACGAAATATAATTAAGCAAATTTACTTCGATCACTAAGCTGAAGATCACGACATGTTTGTAATCGTTGGCTAAGCATTTGACCCGTCATTGGTACAAAACGATGTCTATCACTGGAAAAAAAATTTAATTGAGCAAAAATTAACAAGAAATTAAAGCAATTTTCCATTGCAAAATATCTTATGTAAAAAATTATCCAAACAGTTTAGCTCGATTGATAAAGTTGGACTTAAACAAGCATATTTTTTAAATTTTTTTATTCTAAAATTTTTAATTATGGAAAAAAAAATTGTAACATTGACAGTATTTTACGAATCTCTTAAGCCACTATTCCATCGTTATATTTCTAAAACTATGCAAATTAATCAGTTAATTAATTTATTATTCCCAAGTGGGCCAATTAAGGCGACAATAGTAGAAAATTGGTGTTAAAAATATTAGAGCGAAAACATACGTTTCATATTCTGCCGAAGTTTTATAAATAGGTTCACTTTTTATGTATACTTCCGGAAATACTTCAAATTTTTTGTCAATGTCTTGACTGGTTGTGAACATATTATCGGTTGGGATATTCTGATTCAAAGCACCCATTGTTTGCCTGGAACTTGCCTCACCAGTACCGGGAATAAGATCTATAATACATTAACACGAATATCCGGTTTAACATTATTCAGCATTTTGTCTTGAGGTAAGAATAATAGCAATTTTCCAGAATTCTGGAAGATACAGTTAATTGTTATCTACGAAGACTCCAGTAACCGCTAAATAAACTCATAGATTGAAAGGCATACATCAATAATTTGTCATTGAAAATTTACTTTGGAAAGCAATTTTATGGAGAAAAAGCAATTTTGCACTTGTTTATGGCATAAAATTGGTGCTGCCACTACGGAATAAGTTTCATTAAATTACTGGATAAATCATCGAGAGGTTGTTCTTATTGATGCAATAACTTGAAGATAAATTTTCAACCAATATTTCAGTAATACATTAAACAAAAATTCAGAAAACTGCAGATCTCAGAAAATAGGCAAATATAAGATCTTCATCCAAATACTTGTCAAAATAACTTATAAAATTTTGAATTGAAAATATCCAATGTTTACAATTTGAAATAATTTGTTGCCGGATTCCTTCTGCATTAACATCATTTAGACTTAAACCGGATAGGTAGGAAACAGAAGTCTGATCCGGAAATGGTCGCATAAGACCGGATACACGTGGAAGATTATATCGTGTACGCATTTCTTGTTCTCGAACCTTATCGCCATCTGGCCGCTGCAAAATAGCAATTGCAATTCAATATTTGAAAATGGTCAGTTAAACATGAAGAAATTTAATAATTTGGGCATTTGTGTAAATTTTTTATGCTTCCAAGTAAAAAAAATTTGAAATACTTACCACACCGTATTGCGGTGGTACACTAAGTTCAACATCAAGTAAACCCATACTTTCTTGATACATTGATAGACGATCAATATCAAGATTGTATGATTCTCGAATACGAATCCCTATTTGAGCTTCTTCCAGAACCACATAAATTTCTGGCTGACCACGTTCTACATTGTTCACGTAAACCAATACTCCTTAAAGTAAGTTTGGAAATGACGATAATCATAATTGTTCAGAAATAATATAGAGTATATTCCAAAATCACAATAAATAATAAGATCTCCATGCTCTATATATTTAGAACAGCTTAAAGAAGAATATATAATTTATTCATACCTCTGAATCGCTGAATTCGCATCACATCAAAATAACGCAATATATTGCCAACAATAATGCTTGTACGATATCGGAAACGGCGAGTGTCTTTACGAGCAACAACATGCACTCGATCGGTTCCAGTTGCTTCGATTGCTATTCCAGTAATAACAGTTGCATTTGTAGGTTGGACCAAGTTTGCTTGTCCTATTTGACGTCCAAGTAAGCCTAAAAAAATATGATTGATCTTTGATAAAAACTAAATAAATTAAAAGTTATGCAAAAAATTAATTTAATTGATCGTTCACATGTGATAATTGAGCAAAATTAGCATAAAACCAATTAAATTAATTGAATAGAAACTTTTAAATGGAAAGAAAAAAATGGAAAACTTGAAATTCAAAAGAGCTTACTGAAATCAACTCTACGATCCGGATAGCGCTCCATTCGTATTTGAATTCGTACTTCTGGCGTTGTCACAGTTTTTGGAATATACAAAAGTGTGAACACTCCTGGTTCATCGAAGATAAACTTGTCATTATCGATGGTATTAAAACTTACTGCTCCAAACGCTTCACCTTAAATTCAATAAATCGCTTTGGTCTAATTAAAATTTATGTTTAATCAACTGAAAAAAAGTGCTATATACAATCATAAATTAATGTACAAATAAGCCAAGTTGTCGTTTCAGTAGTTCAATAGCATTTCATCACTTTAGAGTTAATTGCTATTGTAATAGATACTACCAAATACATAAATAGAACAAAACGACGATATCATTTAGTATAATTGTATATGGATATGCTAACAATACAGGTTAAAGTAAGGTAAAGAATAAAATGATATGGCATTAGTTTACAGGAAACTAATGAAACGCATACCGACAGCTGGAGGCTGATACTGTTGACATCCACTACTTGGTCGTCTCCAGTAAAATAGTTGACAACGGAATTTTGCATATTTGCAGCAAAAGAAGTAAGGCATGTAATCATGATAAAATACGGATAAACCTGGTACCTGAAATTAACAAAAGGAAAAAAAATTATATCAAGGTAAATATTACTTGCAGAATGTCATCAGATAAACTATAGAATTTGATAATTTTTACAACTTCAACAATGACAGGATGATCGATGAAATCGCAGGATTGTGATTACTTCAAGTAATTTAATTAAAATTTTTGAAATTTTACCTCAAATTGTCCAATATACGGATCGGTCCCAAATTCATAAGCACGTAATGGATAGCCAGGATTATACGGTGTATCATCCGTTACCTTTATTACTGGTTGATACGTTGTTTGCATCAACTTACCCTCTTCATCATAACAACATACTTGCCCATAATGCGTTTGAAATCGTCTGTAATACTACTTTTTTTTTTTTTTTTGCAAAAATTAATAATAATTTGAAATTTTTTCGAAGATTATTTTATTTAATAATAACTTAAATAAATTTAAAACTACTTCAAGCATTACCAAAACATATCAGAAAAGACTCTTTTTTTTGTGTAAAAGTAAAATCTTACGCTGTTTTTTCACCTTCAGAGCCCCAACCTTCACCAGCATATGAGCCATAAATATTTTGTGCACTCATGTAACAATTCTTTGCACCAATCATCGTTTGACAAGTAATGTCACGAAATACCTGAAGAATGTTAAAATTAAAATGATTTTTAGGAAGGAATTTTTTCCTAGCCTAATTTTATATTTATAAAATTTCAATTATTTGATTTATCTCTGTTTCAAATTAGTTAATCATCATATTATTAGAGTAATATCATCTTTCTTATTTTTTAAATTTCAATATTTATCCAATCAAAATTTTCCAGTTAACATTTCAATTATTCTTTTTTTTGTAATTAAATAATTTTTATCAATACAGATTTCGTCAAAACCTGAGAGCAACGAGGATGTGGCATGAAACGGCCAATATCAACACGTGCTTGGCTTTCAATACATGGACAAGATGCATTTGTTTCCGTATCACGAATAAAATTATACTGTGCACCATCTTCCGCGAACCTAAATTTTGAACTTGTTATACAAAAAAAAAAGTATTCAAAAATAAAGGAAAAAATCATTGTTTTTTCTTTTTTTTCTTATATTTTTGAAGGAGATTTAGATACAAATCTACCAGTCATGACATATTTCGGCGGATTTAGTTGAAACAAATTGCATTCGACTTTCTGCATCCTGCTGTGAATAGGATGATGATGTGAATTGTGGATTACCAATGGTCCATAACCAATGAATTGATATTGGTGATGAAACTAATCTGAAATAAATTTATGATTTTTAGAAGACTAGAACACAATGAAAAAAAATATGAAATATTTCAAAAATGTGATTAAAACATCACAGTTTACAAGTATAAAATTTAAATTAAAGCATATTTTTCTTCTTTAAATGTATTTTTTTGATTTCTTGTCTTGACAGTGAGAACTAACCCAGAGGGTAAATGAGTTATATGTTGTGGAATATCTTCATTGGCAGCAACTGGTGCTAATTTCAGGTAACCAAAGCGATATGAATAGAGTGTATTCGATCGTTCCCAATCTGTCAGATACCATTTTTCAATCTCAAATATAGTTTATCAAAATATCATCTCCTAACTAAAGTTTTCCTATGTATATTTGTATATGAAAACTCTATGCATATTTGTAAGTTATTGATAATTTATAGAAATTTCAACTCATTTTAAAATTATTATCCATACTTGATACAAATTGATTTTTTCTTCTTGTGGTTTCCAACGAAACTCTGGTGAATTCCTATTGGTATATGTTGCTAATCGACATAAAACTCGATGTTCGGGACGAAATTTCTTAATCTAAAATTAGATGAATAGCTCATTACACACTGGGATAGAATTTCTTCCAAAAGTTATTTATATTCATAATTTTGAACTAATATATTGATTACCACATAGAAAAGCTACCTGATCATCAGCTGCTTCTCTGTAACCTATGACATATAGACCAAGTTGCACAGAGTACAATTGATCGTCGCTTATTCGTATGTTATAATCCTTGTAATCAAGATCGGGATTTGTGAAATTCCGTGGATACCACGTTACCGGCATTATCTAAAATATTTTAATATCCAAATGGCGATAAATTATAAGCTAAGTTCTTTATTTTGCAATTTTGCAGCGATGAAATTTACTTAAATTTGAATAAAAATTTCTTACCGTTTGTAATATTGGATTTCTGAACCATTCATATATATTACCAATATCTAGACGCATTGGATCTAATGTTGGTGGTACTTGAAAAAAGAACTAATAATTTTACAATATATCATATAATTGATACAATTAAATTTCTTAGTATGATTGATTAATATGAACTGCTGATTGATCTAGATTTGAAAAACAAAATAAACTTTATTATAAAAATGAAACACCGGACATGATACGGAAATTTTAAATGCCACATTGTTTTATTCTTGCAATTCTTGAATCATCATCATTAATAACTAACCGAAATAGATATATCCAACAAATGCTTTATCTTCTTGTTGGGAACCGGACTGTGGTTGAAAATAAACTGTTTTAGTGCCCCAATCATAAATTTTCGGAAGATGACAACGAGCAATAGCTGAATTAATTACGGTGCATGATGCCGTTTGACGTTGTTCAATCATCAAAACGTACGTCTGACTACGATCCAAGCATAAAGCGTTCACATCTACACTTGTCTCACCAAGCATATTGGCTATATTTGGATATATCAGCATTGGATCTAAAATTTTTGGAGAGTTTTAGTTGTGATAAAAATTTGATAAGAAAAACAAAACTTCATATTAAATATGGAATCATATTAAATAGTTCAAAATTTTGAAAACTTTAAGTGCCAATATGAAATTGTTGAAAAAAGCTAAATAGATTTATTTATCAAAATTTAATTCTAAGAAAAAACAAAAGTTTGACAAATATATTAGGTGGTATTTTGTCTAAAGTATTATCCATTTTTATTAGTTTAGGAATATATTTGTGTGATCATCTATTTCAAATAACAAAATATAACGGGCGATTACGTACGTAAACACACTTACATCCGTTTAATTACGTGAATGAACTTTATTTTACTGCTCGTAAAATTCCAATTCAATTTGATCCATTATGATGATTAAATGTGCAATTAGTGAAGAAAAAATTTATTTCATTTTTTTCACAAAAACTTAATAGTGTGAATATAAAATTTTAAAGTCAATTGAAGTATTAAATTTCAAGATTTCACTAAAACCTACATGTGCCACCAGTTTTATTGGAGCATCCGGCTGGTCGAACAACATCGTCAACACGAAACATATACCGACCACGAACTATATGAGGCACACTAGAACGTTGGGCTAATATTGTTGGTGTATTTTTGTACATAAATGTTGGATCCACCGGTACACTACCGGTATGATTGCCACCATTGAAGAGTGCCTAAATTAAAAGAATAGGGAACTTTTTAAATTGAAAAAAATTTGAACAAGTAACTCACTTGACAACGGCCACTTCTGGAGTTCATCCGAAAATCTGCAGCATCAAATCCAAGTTTGTCATAATTCAGAATAACATAACTCAGTCGACCGGGCTAGAAAAAAAAAACACTCTAAAAACTTTATAATTTTTTTAAAAAAAAAAAGGACAAGTTAATTTAACTTTTGATTTATATTTTCCCCATTAAATTCAATCAAGTATTTTTATCGATTAATTAATTGTAGCATTTTTGCAAAAGATTATCCGAAAGATATCTTTTGTCATTCATATCATTAAACGAAGTGTAACTTTAACTCAACATAATTTAATCGAATTTCAAAACTTACTTGATAATAGAGTTATTCATGTTAGCCTTACTAAATTATTCATGGTAAACCTTACCTGATCAGTTAACCAAATTGCTTGATAAGTAGATAATTGACCCGCATCAATATCGGAACGACCAACGATTGCTGATGCTGTATTGTACCAGGTAACTACCAATGCTGCATCTGCACGAAATGCTGCTGCACCAGCAACTCCTTCTATAAGTTTCACTTATATTTTTAACTATTAAAATTTAAAATTTATTTTAATCAACTGTATAAAAATAAGAGTTGATGAACCTTGAAGCCATCGCATCATTTGATCCAGGAAGTAATCGCTATTATGGTCGCAATGCACATACGAATCGGATGTACTCGGACAAGCCTGCAATTTTTCACGCTATTTTAAAAAACTTCAATTTTAAAAATCTTTTTGCATTAATGTTAGACAGAAAAACAAACTTGACTGGCAGGTTGTCTGAAGAAAGTTGACTGTTCCATGGTAGCACCAAATGGTATGTTAGTACTACTACCACGGCCAAATAATGATTGTCGTAGCATCAAACGATAGTAAACACCGGTTTTCAGCCCTGGGCTTGGATTTTGTACTATCTGAAGTAATATTTTCAGACTGGAACTGCCAAAAGTACTTAAGTTTAGATTGAAAGAATGATTGTGATACTATCAAATTAGCACATTTCTTGCTTAATACCTATTTCTCTCTACCAATCTAAATGCGTTATTTCAGACACTAAGTAAATTTAAAAACCTGTTGTTTGCATAAATATGGTGCAATCATTGCCGGATCTTGCTGTTGTGGCCAGTTTGTTGATTCGACACCGACGTTTATTGTTGGACCTTGATCCAATACAGTTGCAAATGCAATATATCCATTCACCGAAAGCTTCAATTAGTATTTCATAATGTTTGTGCAACAAATTTACTACAAAGTCTACATCAAAAAAATATGATCACTGAAATCATTTGCAATAGATGATACAAAATTTTGCAAGACTTTTCTAGGAAAATTTAAACTAGAACTTTGAATTTTTGGAAGCAAAAAAAAAAGTAAAACGTACCACTGAATAGTTGTACAAACCACCATAGAATGGAAAAAACATATGCAAATTAATTGTTTGTCCGGAAGTAAGCATTCCTGGATGTACTTTTTGGTCACCTGCTTCAGGCCCAAATGGTACTAAGTTTACTGAAATATGATGAATATGATGAATTACTTATCACTGGGCTTAAGTTAAAACAATTTCAAGGTTCAAATTGCAAAAAATTTCTTAGTTAAAACTTTGACAAATTTTTAGTTGCGATAATATTTGAAGATTAGCATACCAAATGCTGAACTGCTTTCACGACCGGTGAAGATTTTTGCACCTTCTTGTCCTGAATTAATATTCTGTTGGTTTGGTGATGGTACCGGCTTTTGCTGAGATATTTGTTGAGCAGAGCTAGATAACAAGAAGCATGTTGTAATTGCAGCAAAGGAAAAAATCCTTAACATTTTTTAAACCTTTTCAGTACTTTTTTTTTGTTTTTTTGCAACTTTTCGAGTGTAAAGCAGATCGTTGCCTAATTCTTCCGAAACCTGCAAATATTTTTGTATACCTGCTAAAGAGTATTTAAATATTTCTCAAACATGCAAAAATCAACAAATAGAACAGGCTATATTGATATATAACTAAACAGCATACAGTGATAATTAATTAAATTGTAAAATTTCTCGAAATCATAAAATATTCTATGCATATTCATTTCCGCTTTAAATTTCCAGTGTTTGAAATTTTATGAATAAAATTTTAAAATCATTAGTGTAAAGAAAAGATGGAATTATACAGAATGATGGGACGAAAAAGAAAACAACGAAAAATGATGGAATGAAAGCAGAAGCTTGAGAGTAACTGAAGGATTCAATTTTTAACTCTTACAGAAATGAAATTAAACTGAATTTGAAAAATTGGGGTTGAATTAAGGAAATTTTATAAATTTTAATCTAAAAAATATCATTTCTTTTTTTCTTTGTTATTGTTCTTTTCATTTCTGCTGTTGTTGTTGTAAAAGGTAAGTTCACTGAATTAATTACTATATAAACAGAATTACCCATATAATCAAACGATGAGTCATATATGCAACATGTTTACTTAAGAAAAGAAAATCAGCAAACAAATGGAAGGTATTTTGTGGTTTTAGCAATCAAAAAATTTTTTGCAAAGAAAATTGAAATCTTTTTTTTCTTATTTGTAGTAAAAAAAAATCGATCGACAAATTTTTGCTAAAACCTTATCATATATCGTTACTTTGCAAGGAAAAAAGAAAATTAAATTCTGCTACATCATTTTTAATTTTTCTAACTACCATTTAAATTTCAACCATTATTAAAATTAAAAACTACTATGAAATGCTTAATAAGAGAATGAAAAAAAAAGGGGAAAAAAAGGAAGAATGTTAAAAAGGAAAGAAACATAAGTTTCACTGTTCAATGGCTAAAATATTAAAATGATTCGATGTACGACTGGACGGATACAAATATACATTTTATCACTGATAACGATGATTTGTTGGCAAATACATTTAATTTTGTTAGCTGAATTTCCCTTCCTGCTTCTTCCTCTCTCCCGACTAGCCATTCATTCACTTCTCAATAAACTTATTATTTTCTGTAAATTAAAATCACTTTTAAATTTTTCGAAAAAAAAAAACTAAAAACAAAATTGCTAATACACAACAATTCCAACAAAAATTTTTAAAAAATAAAAAAATAGAAAGGAAATTAATCGGCCAAAAACTTTCATCTTTATTCATTTTTTAAGTATTTTAATATTTATACATATAATGTTAACTGTATCCGATAATATTAAGTGGTAGAATAAAATATGGGGGAAAACTTTTTTAAATTACTTTAAAAATTCCTCAATTTACTATTTTTTAAAATTTAATTTATTATATTACAAATTATAAGAAAGCAGGGATAAATTAACAATAATGAATAAAGTAAAATGTATTATTTTATGAGAGAAGAAAAAAATGTAGGACATTTATAGTAAAAATAAATGTAAGCTAACGAAAAACTTTCTCTCTTCAAAAACTGAATCACAATTTAAAGCATTCACAATTAATGTTCATTGCAAAAAAGAAAACGTCATCGTTATACTTTCTATTATATTCGATCTTCACAAAATTTTGAGAGAAAAATAAAACGTTCCTGAAATGCCACAGTGAAAGTATTATAATCGATTTGACGAATGAAGAAGTAATCGTTACTTTTTTTTTTAGCTTAATGGATTTTTATTCAATCAAGTATTTATTTAAAGCAAAAAAAAATGCAAACAAAAATTAAGCTCTTTTTTGTTTAATTTAATATTTCAACTTGATCTAATTAATAAATGTCATCAAATAACAATCATCGTTATTATCATCAGACTTATTGAATGAATTATCTCATTTTACAAATCTATTCATAACAAATATCTTTAACTGTACATAATTTTTATATTAGACTTTTCTAAAAAAATTCATCTATTATAAAGTTTTAAAATTCTTTTCATATTGAGATTTTACAGCTCAGTCCGTATTCGCTGATCATTATTACTCATAGTTTAATAGCTTTTCATTTCTTTTTTATTTCTCTTTCATTCTTCCTCCTTTCTCATTCTCTCTCTTCCTCTCACTTTTTCATTTGATTTATTTTTTTTAAAAACTAGCGCTGTGGAATAATTTACACATAAATAGCGTTGATGATAAAACTGAATAGAATGAAAGAAGTGAAAATTGAAACGAAATAATGTTTGATTGTTGGAAGATTGGCAAAAAGATTCTTAAATTTGAAATTCAAATCAATGAAATTTGTAGTAATAATGGAATTAAGACAAATATATGTATATAAATATAAATATATATATATATGTGTCTTGAGTAATATATTTACATAAGTGCTCACAACATTATGAAATTTCAGTTATCAATACAGAAATATCGACAAATATACTAAAACTAAATAGGAGAAATTTCATTTTAAGCATTACACAGGTGTAATATTATCCTTAAATCAAGTTTCCAAAATAAAACTTTTTTAAAAAAAATTGTTTTTAAAAAATTTGCTGACGAAACTTTTGAAATTTTTGAAAAGAATTAGTTAAATTCAATGAGCAAGAAAGGAGAGAAAGTAAGGGAAAAAATGAAGGAAAATTGCATATTTCAATTATTTAATTTATTATTTAAGGATATTCTAATCCATTCATTATATAATAGTAATATTAAATAATGAGAAATTATAGAATTATAGCACAGTGCTACAAAAGAAAAAAGGGAAAATAAGAAAGAAAATGCTTTTTCAAAATTTAACCAAAAAAAATTAGCATTTCAAAATTCATTAAAATAATCTTCTGCATCCAAATAACATGATTAGCCTTTCTATTTAGTTAATTAAATTTACAGGGTTAATTTTGTCAATAACAAAAAAAGCACAAAAACATAATATATCGTCGTAAATTATTACTTTTTATTTTCAAAATTATTTCAAAATAATTTTAAAAAGATTATTTTTCATATTTAAGTTAAAAAAGAAAAAATTTATTAGTATGTACATAATTAATTTTAATTTTGCAATATATTTTAAATAGAAATTCAAGTTTATTTATTAATATTGCAAATAAATGAGCAGTATACGATCGAAGTATGATGAATCGATGATGATTTTAGCTGAACTACCTGCTTACTTCTCTTTCTACCGCTTCACAAATTTATTTGTTAAAGGAACTGAAGTGGTTTGTATGTCTGCGATTAATTTGTCTGTGTATACCCAGGTGCCTGCTATTTTGTAAATTTCGAAGGATTACAGAGACTCACAGCTATAACTAGCACATATTTTACAAAATGAACCGATTGGTAAATTAAACATTTTTAGAGCTACTCAAAATTTACATGTTCATTGACCGTGTATTGTAATTAAATCAATAATTCAATCCGATTCATTTAAATGTTATAATTTCTCACTAATATAATATAGCAATACACAAAAAAAGAAAAGATACAAAAATAGTAATTTTAAAATATAGTAATTTAAATATTTATAAAGTTATATGCTATTTATTTTAAGAATGGTAAATGATTTTTTTTTGCTTTTTTTGCCGGTTAATTGACGAAAATGACTTTAGAACAATCATTTTATCAAATCATAACTTTTAATCTTGTATTCTTTGATCAAAATTATATCAAAATGAAGTGTAATTAATAAACGGATAATCTAAACGGATAATTTTATTAAATTAATTTTTTATTTCTATTTTTTTATTTTTATAGCTTGTTATAAACGGAAAGATTACTGTGATTGAGAAAAATGACCAAGAATAATTAATTTAATAAAAGTATTATTATAAAAAAAAAGCCAGAAGATATGTTAGCTAATTTTATTCACTTTATTTTATATTTATCCTATTAACTGCAACCAATCAATGACTTAAGTTTAAATTTTAAAAAAAAAAAGTACTAATTTTTTCTCTTTTTTTGATTTTTCTTAATAATTAATTGATCAATGATTAAGAAAAAAAAATTTTAATTTCGAAAAGGATGGCAAGAGCTATATTAAAATGGAATAAGACTTTTTTTGATGGCTATATGTTGTGGCATATAATGATTCATCAGTGTAAATATAACTTTATGATAAAAAAATCTGCTAAAATAATCACTCTTTTTCCCTGACCTGTCCACGTTTTCACGCACTTCCACTTCTCTTCCGTCTTCCGTTTTTCTATTTTCTATAAAATTTTTTCTTCTTGCGGAGATATAAAATCCAATTTTAAGGTGGTAATTTTAATCGATTAGGCTTGCTTTTTTAATGAATTTTTTTTTTGTAATGTGCGAAGAAAAATTATCAAACATATCAAAAATGAAAAAAGTGAAATGAATTTTTGTAAATTTGTGAAATTTGCATAAATGAATTTTTGTTCTAATTTTTTCCATTCTAATTGTTTCCACTGGAATATTTTAGTTTAAATTTGTAATGGAAGAAATTATTTTTGAGAAATTTTATAGAAAGGAAAACTTATTCGTTTTTAATTTGTATCCAAAAATGGCAAGATGACGAAGTAGCCAAGTTAATTAGTCATATTTTTGCAGCAACAAAACAACCGATATTCAACGTTTTTAATTATTCATCAATTAAAATTATTCAATAATTATTTAATAGCTCAACAATTAAAAAGTTTATTCTTATTGGAAAATATTTTTGAAAGTGAAATTAACAGATTTTTCGTGGTTTTTTTTTTGAAACACTTTTACAGTATGTCTGTTTACTTTTCCTTCAGATTAGTCAATAGAGGTTTACTTTACTAAGAGTATATTAGAAGTAAAATGAATGTACGTTAACAGGGTGAGAGACAGAAAGTGTTAAAATAGAAAATTTGAAATTTGAATTAAAATAACAGTGCGGAAATGTATTAATTAAAAAAATTTTTTACCTTTTCTTTCTGTTTTCTAATTTCTTCTCGTTAATTCTACTTTTTTAGGCTGGGAAAAACCGAATAAAAGTTCTTTTATTAACTAAATGATATAAACAAACAGAAAAAAGGACAAATTATAAAGAAACGCTATTTTGGAATCGAATTCGTCGACTTTAGCAAACAAATCATTTAAAAGTGAAATGGAAAAAGAAAATGAGAATTGTCAAGATAATATTTGCTAAGCATACAATATTGAAATAACACTTTGTGCTTACAAAATTGTTTTAAACAATTTAAAAAGTAGTGATGACAGAATATGTTTTGTTATGACTTCTATTATTGTTGTTATTGTTGTTGCTGTTGTAGCAATTGTTGAGCGGTATTGATGTTGCACGCAAAAATTGCTTTAAGTAAGTCATTATTTTTGTTAAAATTTTTATAACAGCTGTAAACAAATAGAATTTAATTCCTGCTTCAAATACAAAAATCAGGAATTCGAAAAATTGACATTCGCAATGGTTAGATATGTATACTTATTAATTGGTTAATCGGTTGGTAAAATTTGATATAAGATGAGAAATGGTATAAGATGTTTTTTGATTTTATTAAATTTTTGTTAACAAAGAATAAAAAAAGATAATATTATTGTTACTATAATGATGATATACTGTTATTTAAACAGGTAACACTGAAATATTTATGTTCGACTTGGTGTAGGAGTTCTTTTTATGATGGCCAATTTCTTTTTTTTGGAAAATTATTATTTTTAATTAATTTTCCCAATTTTTGATTTTGCATTAATTTTTGACAGTACAACTTAAATATTTTTTTGTTCGCATAACAACTTTTCAATTACAGAAATCATTGGGATTTCATGTTATTCCGTATGTTCATTTTCCTTGTAATTAAATCTGTTCTATAGCTTACAGAAATATTTCATATCATCCAGGATATGTTTCAGAATTTACAAAGAAATCAAGCGTTGAATTTTTTATATCCATATTATCGGATGAAAATGCGTTTATAGGTCACGGTCACGGGAAAAAATGTAATCCATCCTTAGATTCTTTATTTTTTAAAGCCAATTAAACTTGAAATGTATCGATATAGCAACATTTTTAACAGAATTTTTATTATTATTTGACCCAAAATATCTATTTCAACTTCAACATTTAAAATAATTGACTTGAAATCTAATAGCAAATAATAGAAAGTGATGAAGGAAAAAAAGTAAAAAAAAAAAGGCCATTTTATATCATATCACAAAATATGCATTTTTTTTCCAGTTTGTGTTCAAATTAATGAAGTATTTTTGTTGTTTCTTATGGTTCAGCTCCTTCTATCATTGCAATAATTTCACTTTTTAATGGTTCTTCTGCAAAACATGATCGAGCTGCATTCAAACTCTGCAACAAATAAAATATTAATCAAATCAGTTAATCAGTTAATCGATTAATTATTTTCTCATTAGAATGAAACTATGATATCAACTTCCATTTTTATTTAAATCTTTATTCACAGCTCTCTTTCTGTAGATACAAATGAATTTAATGAATGTCGCAGTTCGAACTTTTTTTCCTTTTTCATGTAATCATAATTTAATTAAAACAAACTTAGAATACTGTTATTTATTTCTGTCAATTTCTTCCATACACACATGCACACATGCACACGGACGCATATTTTTTTAGCATTTTTATTTTTTCTCATTCAAATTAAAATTGATGAAATTAAAAAGAAAATTACGCATTGCCAAAGTTGTTTTTTGGTTAAGCCCACTTCCTGATGTGCAAGTTGATATTCACTTAATAAACTGTTGTCAAAACATGTTGGATCATCGGTGCTCAACGAAAAATTAATATTATCAGTTGCAAATCTGCAAATATTAATGAATTTCTGGATATGCTTCATTTTTACCTTAGTAATAAGATATTGAGCGATGATAGTTTTTACCAGTTTAATGATTTACATTCCTTATTTGTGGAAATATGTAGTTTGGTGAGTTTGAGTTTTACCGGATCTAGTTCTTTATTTTGTTATCATGGAGATTACGATAAAATTCATTTTTTTTCCAAGATTTAATTAAATTAAAGAAGTTTGGTTTTTTTTAGTATGCATTGATTTTGCTTAGTTTATTTTTTCATTTAGATTAATTGACCTTATGATTGACCTACTGATGTTAATTGACTCCATGAATCGAGTCTGATAATATGGCTAGTCGAGCGCATGTTGTACCTGAGTGGTATTTCTTGTTTGCTTTTACTATTTTACGTTCTGTTCCTAGAAAGTTATTTGGGGTTATTTTAATATTGAGTTCTGTTTTTGTTTTAATTATTCTTGTTTTTTTTTTTTTTTTTTTTATTGGTTATCTTCTATTTTGGATAATGTGTTGTATTGTTAGAATTTAAAACTTTTTTTTGAAATTAATTAGAAAATATGGAAGTTTTTTTGCTTTAAAGCAAAAGCATGTCAAGATAATAATCGTCAGCTAGCGCAAAAATTACAAATGTACAAACCGTTTAACCGGATGCTCACACCATAGTAGCGGTACGGAACCGGTCATAACGGATGATCGAAGACATGCTTCAAAATGTACTCGTTTTTCAATTGCATATTTTTTGTATGCAAATTCATCACGGAGCAGCCGATAACCATGACCAATTCGTTCGGCTTGCATTTCTTCGATTGCCTAATTTAAAAATTTGAAAAAAAATAATCCACCAATAAAATAAAACTTTCACGTTCATAAAAATTTTCGAAACTTTTTAAAAAAGTTCTTCCTAAAAACCAAACGAAAATAGCATTTCTTAATTTTCTATTTCAATTTCAATAAATAAAAAGCTTATTTCACTTCATTTTTCTTCATATATTGTCATTTGCAATTCCCACTTCCTTAAACATCAAACTTCACAAAAAACAAAATTTTTAACGCACACTGATAACTTCGTTCGGACCGCCACTTTCACCAGCATGAATGGTACGATGTATACCTCGTTTAGCCGCTTCCTAAAATAAAAATCAAAAATATTTCTATCATACTGTATCACAAAATACCATGCTTTTCAAATTTGTGCTAATATTTATCTGATTAACTATGTAAAAAACGTATCATCTCATCAACATTTGTTTTACCTCAAATTTCAAGAATTTATTTTGATTTTCTCATTAATCAATTGATTACATAATTATATTAAATAAAAAATGAATCGCTGCAGCATAAAATTGTTTGAAATGACCTGGAAAAGTTTCGATACACTTGGTGGATATTGTTCATCAGCTCCCAATGAACATCCCGCTATATCCATACCAACAACTCCTTCACTTGATAAATTTGCTGCTAAACTAATCAATATTAAGAGAAATCATTGAAAACGAAACAAAAAAAAAAAGAAAACACAGAAAACATTCAATTGATAATTCGTCAAAGGAAAACGATAAACGAACCGAGTTCAAGTACTTCATCATTCCAATCATGAAATCCATGTATGCAACATAAAATTGATCGTGCTTTAACACCGAATTCCTTTTCACCACGAATGAAACCCCGTCTTACCGCTTCAATAACACCTCGTGGATCCAGCTAAAGATTTTTTTTTAAAAAAGGGATCAATTTTTAATTTTTAATTGAATTTTAATCTCAAATATTATCATTATGTGAATTATTTGCTAATGATGCAATTAAATAGCGCCTAAATCCCGTTACACACCATATTCCATTCTCATCCTTTTTCGCCTTTTGAATAGCATTCATAGAAGAGAGAATAGAAAATAAGCGATTAAAAATCCTATATAACATTGTGTTTTCCAACATTTGGGTGCCACTGGCTGGACTTGAACTATTAAATAGGCTTGATTAGAAGCTCAAACAAATCATTCGCCATTGCAGATTTTTATTTTTTAACAAATGAAAAGACTTCAAATTAAATCTCCAGTTCTGTCTAAAATAAAATATTGAAATTAAAAGTGAAGGAAATTAAGTCGCAATTAGTCGTAATTTTCATATGAAATTAATACCTGTCCTTTTTCGGTATAAATTCCATATTTCGAATTTGCAGCTGTATTTTTCACTGTATTACATAATAGATGTGGTGAATATCGCGCTTCAAAATATACGACATCATTTCTCGCTTCATCTTCGCACAATTCATATGCAACTCGTTCAATAGCATCCTTATCACCTCTTCAATAATCATTAAATTGTAATTAAATCTTGAAAATACCAAAGAAAGAAAAAATTTTTTCTTACTGTTTTAATTTTTGTTTTAATTTTCTGTTTTAATTTTTTGCTGCATTGGAAGAAAAGCACAAAGATCTACTGTGCTATGAGAACAAAATAATAAATTATGGGTAATATAAAATAAAAAAAACAAAAACTAGTTAATAACAAACGCAAAAAGAGGGAGAAATAAATCAAATGGTTCCAGCATTTTCGCCAAATTCGATGGTTCACGAGTTACAACAACATCTCGTACTTCATCAACTGTCTTAGCATTTTTTAAATCGATCTTTTTTTGTCTGAAAATCTCTTTTTTTTCCCACTGAATATTCAATCAATAATAAATAACGACAGAAAAAAAAAGAACTGTCAACTAACAGGATTAGTAGTGGAATTTAATTACTTCTGCATATTATTATTTAATTGGAATGTGAAACAAATTACTTAAGTAATTTAAATTAGAAAGGTACAAAAACTTCAAATATACACTGATTGGCCAAAAGTTATCTTATATCCGGACAAATAACATTGGCCAAAACTGATCCATGCAAACTTATCAAAACTTTTTAACAATCCCTTTTTAACGACACTTCGGTAATTCTATTAAAATATATGCAAAAGGAAATGATCAAAAGTTACATCGAAAGATCAAGCAAAGTTTGATGTCGAATAGCGCCGTCCAAATGTAAATGTAATTCCACCTGAAAAAAGTAGCCATTTAATTTCTTGTCAATTTTAAAATTTGAAAACAGAAGGAAACCAAAAATTGTTAAAAAGAATTTGAAGTGAATAAAAAAAGCATGGCAAAGAAAAAAGGAAAATTAATCGACATTTTAATTTAACAGAACATATTTGAGCTTGGAAACTTTATTCCATCATACTTTGGGAAAATTGAATCGTTTACGAATTTCATCGTCTATCTTTGCTGTACCAATCATTTTTTTGTTGCTAAAAATAATAAAAGAAAAATTAAATTTTCAAATGAAACAAAACAAAAATTCTCTTTTGAATGAAAAATATTTTAAAGATATAATAAAATAAATCATAAGCAATAACAGTTTTTTGCTGCTAATAATATCAATAATATAAGAATAGCAATATAATAATAATAATAATTAACGGTGAAAAATAAATGAATTACAGCTATAATAGATAATAACAATACTAATAATCAACAATTGATACATAAAAGTAACAATAATAATTAATAATAATGACAATAATAATTAATAGTAGTAAATAATAATGTCAATAATAACTAATAATGATAACAGCAGCAATAATAATAATTATAACAATAATGATGTAAAATATTAATTACAATAATAATTATTAATAAAATGAACAAATTGCGTGCGAGCAAATATCATTATAATTATCAAAATAGAATACTCACCCGACTACTACTCCTGTGTGACAAAATGCCAAATGTCATTGCATAAGTCAACTAGTTTTAAAAACGAAGAGAATAAGAAAAAAAAAGCGTTATCTCCACCCAGTGAAAGCGTGCGAGCAAATTTCACTATTTCCGATTTCATTCAAAATCATTTCATTGCTACACTTTATTGCTTCCATAGGAAATCAATTGTACGCAGCAATTTTTATCGCCGAAA
>JBAMDO010000249.1:0-76792 GCA_037074765.1 Mansonella perstans | reverse complement strand
CGAAATTTTTCAGTAAGTTCGCGAAAGAACAGCGTCTCCGCCATAAAATCTTATGTCTGCTCCCCAAAAGCCATTCCGGAACTCTTAGCGTTCTCTTTTGTTCACTTCTTTTGATTGCAATTATAATCTAATGGTTTCAGATTTTATCATCTCAAAATTATCAAATAACCCTATCATTCGTTAACAAATTTTCATTTCGTTAAAAAATATTCATTTAATTTGTTGATTTTTCATTATATCTTTTA
Source organism: Mansonella perstans (assembly GCA_037074765.1). Classification (NCBI taxonomy): domain Eukaryota; kingdom Metazoa; phylum Nematoda; class Chromadorea; order Rhabditida; family Onchocercidae; genus Mansonella; species Mansonella perstans. The sequence goes on along the minus strand of JBAMDO010000249.1, from coordinate 76,547 downwards.
TGATACAAATCCTACGGGGTGACACAAACTTTTATCCACAAATTTTTGTTTTTTTAAAATTATTGCTTTTTAAACTGTGATGAGTAAAAAACCAAAGTCTCTCTATAATCTGGATATATACATAAAAAAATCTTGCACGTCATTTTTTGCCACCAAAACCGCCTCAGACATTCGATCCATTACGCGCATCTGCTATCACGTCGGTAAAAGATGAATCAACTCCTGACTTTTCTCTACCTTTATTATTGTATTTTATGAGTGCAAACAATTTGAATCGCTGACAAGCAACACGGATTATAGCTTTACAGATGATCAAAACGGGTAATAAGTGTGCAGTAAATATGAGAGCAGAATTTTATTCACTAAAATACGAAAAACAATGAAGAAATCCACAAATCCTTCAGTGAGGAAAACAATAAAAATTCAATGTTTAACAAATAAAAATCACACATAAACATAAAAAATGTAACAGTCAAAAAATACGCTTATGAATTGTCTCATGGTGTTTCAAATTGCTTGGATCAGAAAAACTATTATTGCATGTCGTACAAAAGTAAGGCCTCTCTCGCCGGTATGAATTCTCTTATGATTTTCAAATTTTTTTTTTTTTTTTCTTTACAAAGTAAGGCTCTCGCCGGTGTGATTCTCTTATGGATTTTCAAATTGCCTGACTGAGAAAACTTTTGTTGCATATCTCACAAAAGTAAGGCTTCTCTCCGGTATGAGTTCTCTCATGGATTTTCAAATTGCCTGACTGAGAAAAACTTTTGTTGCATGTCTTACAACAGTAGAGCTTCTCACCGTTAGTTTTCTTGTGGTGGTTTACTTTCTTCTGGGGTATCTTATAAGAATTTTCCCTCCTACTTTTTTGTTCAGCACTCGTTTTTTGGATTGTTGAATTCATTTCGTTCAGTCCCATTGCTCTTACATTTATCTCTTCCGGTGATAAGATTCTTATTGCTGATTCGGGCCTCTCCATTTTATTTATTTCTTCCATCTCCCGCTTCTTCCACAGCTTTTCAACTATCTCATCGATTGATATGTTCCGGAGTAATTTCCCATTGATAAAATTGACGATTTTGCTTTTTCCGGTTGTGCTTCCTGAAATGATAGAAATTATCAATTTCGCATTCCGTCAAAATTTTGAAATTTTCAGAAAATCGTAGTGCTATGTCGTATTATTTAAGCATCAAATAAACTTACAATGTTTTGAATATTGCCAAGTTGGAGGAAGACGAAGAAGAAATAAATGAAATGCATATCGATGAAGGTGATTTCTCTGTGAATTCCGAAAAATGGAGAATTTTCTTCCGCTGAAATGATAACAGTTGTACACGCTAATCGAACTGATTGCAATCGTTGCAAAGCGAAGTTTGCGCAAATTGCATAGACAAGGAATTTGATAGAAAAATAATTTTATTAGAAAGAAGAGTGCTTATTTGCATATTTATAATGAAATTCCAACATTTCCTACAGAAATGAATGAAATAGACTGAATGAATTTGTTGACGAAAATTTGACAGATACCACTGAATTACTTCTGTTAGGAATTGTTAATGAATGTATTTATAAATGAACATTCAAATGGGAGTATATATATTGTGTATTGTTAATTCACGTCCTTTTATAATAATATAATAACTATAAATTTTTAATCCTTTATACTGAATGATTTCATTTCATTTCGCCATATTGCATTGCTAAAAATAATTTATGCACAGCAGCTTTAACATTTTTTGTACAATTTTATTTCAATTCATATTGAGATGATATTATTGAGAAGAAAAAAAAAAGATTTCAAACACTAAAAAAAAAGATTTCAAACATTTGATTTTTGCTTTGTGATATTTATGCGTTTATGATTTGTATGCTACGATCAATTAGTTAATTATTCGGATAACGAACTGATTGCTATATCCACTTGCCAATCTGTGAGTGGATAAGTTAATTACTAAGAAATGGTATTTAATTAATTGAGATGCACCTTAAGTATTTCCCACAAAATATAATTTGGTCGGTTGATAAGTTAAATAATTATTACGGTCAACGAACGGATGGTTAACTCTTTCAAAAATCCATCTATCAATCAATCACAATGGTTGACGATTTTATAGGCCACTAAAAAAAAATATCGCATCGTGCATTGCATTCCTCCACGATATTTCTTAGTCAACATTCTTCTCGTTTTCCGCGATATTCCATAATTATCACCAGTGAAATCACGAACACATGTTAGATGAATATAATGCAAAGAATGTTCAATTTTACCTCTATTTATACTGCAAATTGTTTTATTTTTCTTTATTTATCATTTTATTGTAAAATGAACCCAGTTTGCATGCTCCCGGGACTAATAATAAAAAATTAATAATAAAAAACTAAAAGAACAATAAATAATAAAAAGTAATAAAATAGTAAAGAATGCCTTCTACTGGTCAATAGATACTCTGGAAAAAAAAAAAAAAAGATTTATAATTCGATATCACCAGTTATGCTAAACCAGGCATTCATACACCGAAAATTATTCTCCTCATCAGACATTTCCTCGCTTTCATACCCACTGGGATTTTAAAAGGAACCTGCTTCGCGCATTCACTGGATGGAGGAGTGGAACAAGCAGTGATATGTGAGAATGCTAAATGATATCACTGACCTGAAACAAAATTCACTTTAAGAAAACTATCAGATTGACTTATGAACGTTTTTTTTTTTAACCATTCAATTCAAATTTCTCTTTTTGCTTTCGCAATTAATTTCATGAATTTTCAAAGACTTCTCACCTGGATGAAGAAACAATTAGCGTCCTATTCTCTTCCCACAAGATCCAATCTGCTGCGCTTTGCCTGCCTTTCGTTTATTAAGGCTGCACATACCCTCACACACCAATCGAGGGCATGAAGTTCTAATGCCGCAGTTTTCTGTATAGCCGTAAATTCAGGTGGCAGCACAAGGTTGTGCCGACATCGGGCCCAAAAACCTAGAACATGCATAATTAATAGGACTCGTATTTTTGAGATCAAATCAAATGTTTAAGTTACAGTATCGTTTTAAAGTACTTACCACCTTGTTTGTGCATCCTCGAGGCGTGAATGGGTCATCCTTTTAACGTTCCAAATTGCCTATTAAAGATACCACACACTGAAAATAAAATGATTAGAAAATATAGTTTCCCAAACTGCTTATTAAAATTCGATACGGAAATTTTTGTTACTTTGTTTTATCATAAAGGAAGAATGGTTTCATTGTTGAATATATTTCATTGATGAGACCAAATTACACATGATCATTTCGAATGTTATTAAAATTATAATTGCCAATGTTGCTAATTTCTTCTTCCTGGATCATCGTGTGTGGCTGTATCTACGGCACTTGCAATTCCCTCCGGAACTGCTCCGGAAGATCCCCTAAATCTGTGAGATAATTTGGTTCCGGTGTTGCTGCAGCCAGTGTTGTCCGAGTAGTGGGAACCGGGATGGTTATGGTCTTTGGTCGTCTAAATTAGGCTTGGATTATGTATAAATTATTATTCACTTCAAGCAACAAGTAAAGTTATACACTGCTACTTTGCTAAAGATTAAGACTTACAGAACGAGTTCGCGGATCGTATTTCCGGTTCGCTATTGCTACTCGTCTCCATATTCGGTGCTATCGGCATCTCAGATTCGTCTTCCTCGTTTGGCAAAGATGACCATTCTGCCCCGATTGGCCAGTTCTCAACCCCTTCATCATCTCGGGCAGAGGAATCAATTCTGCCTCTTCCTCGTTTTATTCCGGTTCCTGAAGTTACGATTTCTCCCCCATTTATGAAGTGTTTCTGAAGTGCCGGTTCCTCTTCGGGCATTTTGCCCTCTCAATTCCTCCGACTTACTCTCCGCCTCCTTCAAACGGCTTAAGTGCAAAGTTTCAAACTGAAAGGACTACATTTTAAATCTAGCTTTAAATTTGTAAAACATACTGTAACTCTTACTTCTCACAGCAACAAATTCATAAAACCAAAAAAAAAGAAAAGAAAAATGAAGTATATACCTCCACCGTTTCCATAATAAATTCCTGTGATGCACGAAGCATTACAGGCTCTCTTTTCAAATAATCCAAAACATCGGAAATGTATGGATTTTGTGCCTTGAGAGCATTCATTTCGCGGAATTCTCGAACTGTCTAAATATCCGCTCATATAAAAAAGAAGAAAAAACGAGAACAAGTAAGGATGGATTCATTATTTACTAAAGGTAAAATAAAGCGCAATAATATATTTGCACATTTAAGATTAGCCATAACATTTATTTATTATACAATACGAAGCATTAAAAATCTTATTTTTTCTCTTATCTCATCCCTACTCGTAATTAAACAATAACCATGCAATAATTAATATTATGGATTATATCGGGAACTGAGCTTTCGGCCGACATTTGCAAAATCAGCAAATTTACCAGATTTAAACCAAGTATTAAAAAGCGCATGATTTTTTTGACAGTGAAACAACGCGAAATTTTACTTCTAACTCACATAGAATCAGCCATAATACTATTAGCTATATGTATCAAACATCAAACACCCTAAACTTTTATAGAATTTTGTTATTTGACAGTCAAAAATCAGAATAAATAAAAGTTCGACAGTTAGAATAACTCAGGTCATTAGATAGATCTATCATATGAACTGCTAAAGCATTTTCTCTGCCTAGTGAGCGTTAATTACGTTTCTATATATGCATCAGAAGGTCATTAGATAGAAGGCTTTTAGCTTTATTGTATCAGCCATGAAACATCTCACCTTCATCTCATCATCAGTATTTTAGCTTCTGCATCGTCACAATCTCCTGCGATAACAGTATCACGTAGGGAATATTGCCCCTATTGTGGAGTAAGTTCAATTCAATTTTTCCCCTAAGTTTTTATCCTTTCATCATTAGCATAATTTGACTTAACCTTATCATTTACTCATAGGGACACCTCTACTTATTGGCATATTTCAGTTTACATAGCATAAAATATCATCATTTAATACTAATCATTTTCACAACTTACTATTAATAACTACTATTTCTTTACTAATTCTATCTATTATCTTGACTGAAAAATGTAAGTGAATTTCTGGATACTCCCTTTAATCTTCCACAGAATGATATTGCGACGATCAATTGACTGCGAACTTCACGCTGTACGAAATAATAGTCTATACAAAATTTATATAAGGATACAACTCAAATTGAAAAAACGGAAATCTTGATAAAATTCACTTTTTCTGTCCAGTATATAAAAATTATTTTGTTGATTAGCATGCCAAACTACTATTCCAAATAAGGCAATACTTCGCAGTTTTTTAACATATTGATTGTTTTTTATATATTGACTGCATCTTAGATAATGCCATAGTAGCATTGTAAATGATAACATGCGACACTTGAAATAATGCAAAGCTCTACACTTTGTCACTGTCTTGAAAAGGGATTATTTATATGAATTGGATTCATAAATCTTGGGGAAAGAAGTTTTGAAAAATGTGTTCTGTTATGCGTCCAAAGCGAAATATAATCTTTTTTTATTATATTTAGCAAAATTTTGAAGTTAAAAATTTCTCTAAATATCAGCATCTTTAAATTTCAGAATTTCAGAAAATTCCTAAATTAAGGATGGTACAAACAAAATAAATTTAAATTCAAAATGTGGTATCTGTGTTGCTCATAATCTGCGGGGATGACAGCAAATCGTTCAGAAAGAAGAGCGTAGAGAAGAATGACAGAAAGAGGAAGAAAGAAAGTATTAAGGTTAGTGTTTTTTTTAAGTCTAAATTGCACATTTCGGCTCAAGCAAAAAATAAGCCTTCCACGCAAAATGGTGCTCCTGATCTGCCACTCTGCAACAAGATCCGTTCACCAATCAACTCAGAAATAGTTTATCTGTATTAATAATTGATGTCCACAACCTTGTATTTTCTGTGCTCGTAAGAGGAATCATTTTCCCAAAGTTCGAAGTTGGAATTACCACTAACAAAATTAAACAAAATGTCAAGAAAGCCAAAAAATTTCGTAAAATTTTACTATAAATTTATGTTATAAAAATCATGAAGTAATTTCATATTATAACATTACTTCATAATGATTCCGCAATTCAAAAACGTTTGCTAGATATAGCTTATAAATGATTTTAAACATATTTGATGATTTCAATTTTTTATTCGTCGAAATTACAAAAAAAAATCATATTCATTAAAATTTATCCCTGCACTTCCTCCCACTGAGAGATTGAAAAGGTAGCACAGTGCGAATTAGAAACTTCAGTTACTTTTTTTTAAAACAGCCTTTAATTGATCTGGAGTATTATATAGTGAAATATGAAAGAATTCAGATAATCATTAAAATGTTAACTATTATTTTGGTGCTGAGCTGCAAAAACTACTAGTAAGAATAAGAGTTATAATGTTGTCAAATGAAAATGTACAGATTTAAAACACATCATTTTCGTTTTCAATACTTAAATGATGAATTCATGATTTAAAATTGTTTGCATTACAAAATACGGAAGTTTTACATAAATATGAGCATTTTTCTCATCTTTTAATAAAAGAAACAATATGAAATCTCATACTAAATTAAATTGTTACATTTATATACATCATATTTGGAAATGATCAATAAAACAACTACTTAAGATTTATTGTCAATCCGTTTAATAAGCGCTTCAATTGCACGACCTCTCAGCTCCAATTCCAGCATGTGAAGTCTCTTTTCTTCTCGTACTTTTTTATTTGCATCGACTAAATTCGCAGAACTGCACAGACTAAAAATTTAAAGAATATTTCGCAAAATGAAATGAAAACATGAAATTTGAAACTTTTTACATAAAACTAACAAATAGCAAAATATGCTATAAACATTTACTTTCCTGAATTTTTATGCGTTGATGTTAGCGATGAATTATCATCATATGCATTGCTGACACAAAAATCCTTATTGCTTGTGAGATGTTGATCACAGTTTTGATCCTTGAAAATGTAAATACTTTGCCAAAAGTTTTTTTTTTTTTTTTTTTTACTTCAATGTACAAACAAGGAATAATTTAACAAAGCAAGCTATCATATCATTTTCCTACTATAATGTATCCTGCATTATACTGATTACTGCATAATAAATTATTTATATTACTAAATATCATTTTATATTTCCACTGTGTACAATTTACAACTATCTGAAAATTTTGTTGTAAGTGAAGTGAAAAAAAAAAAAAGATTTTATTCTGTGCTTTAAGAGTGCTTTAATCTTGTGTAAAAACAACAAAAATACATTTTATGAGAGGATGAACTATGAACTATGAACTATGCTTGAACTGGTCAATAATCTAATGCATACTGCTTGATTGCTTACCTTGAAAGGAATAATTTTAGAACAGTACGGTGACAATGTTACATATATAATAGTATCATAGAGAATTATATATCAAATTGAAAATTATCATTGCCAATAAAGACATAATAATAATTTCTTGTCGGAAGCTCTTGACACTCGTATGGGTAAAGTTTAAAGTGCCACACACAAGTAACACAACCTCGCTTACAATTTAGCACCTACATTAGCGGACAATCGCTCGTACACGATTGTTCGCCCTTGAAAGTGCAAGAGAGCATCAAACCTTTATCATTCTCATTCGATCAATCTTCTAAACCAACTGCGCCATTACAACCACTACTTCCAATTCTTCTAATCAATAAATGATTATAATTGTATGAATTGAATAAATTTAAAATAGATATAAATGAGTACCTTATTCAACATATCTTTGCTGTCTGAATTTGAACTTTTTTCTTGATCACTAATAACTTCGCCATCTTCTAATTCATCATCATATGTCTTTACTTTTGCAGCCACCTTAAAATTGCTACCAAAATATTATAATCAAATTACTTTGTACAAGCCTTATTAACAAGAGTTTTTGATAAGCTTTCTTTTAAAGAGGCAAAGTAATTCACAGTGTGGTGATAACAACAGGTGTTTCATATCTTGTCAATCATTGGGAATTTATGTGTCTTTACTAATAGATATTCCTGCATGCTAATTTGATAAAAATGAAATTCTATTTACTGTAGCGAAATCAGGCTGCACAAATCCAGTACACTGAACTTCTGAAGCGCGGGTAATTGCATCACCTGCATCGGTTGCGTCAAAAATACTGAAAATGCGAATTCACAGATTAAATTATGCTTAAGGAATTAGTAAGATAGATTGAAATTAAAAATCACTACTGTTAACTTTTTCTTTCCTACTTGACTGAAATAGGCTTCGAAGCAGTCAACTAATATTTACGCTTTATACCTATGTTGCATTTTTTATCACTAATTCGAAGTTAGGATCAAATAAAAGTTGATATTTAAAATATATATATACGTACACAGGTCCAGTCATTTCTGTTGTGGAGTCGGCGACGGCAATTTCCGCTTTCGGTGCTTAAAAATCAAAATAAAAAAAGAAAACAAATTAGAAGTGACCAAAGTGACAGCGCAGAAAGCAAAATGAACTTACTTTTAATACTGAAAATAGCTGCCTGGTCTTTCTGCCCTTCAGACTCACTACTTTCGGCAAAATCGTTTCCTAAACACAATACTTGCAGCGAAAACGTTAACGATTTTCTTCTTTTACATAATTAAATTCGACGATTACAAGCACGTGCAAGAATTAATTCGAAAATACTTAATGAAGAGAACTTCTTATCTATAAACAAATATACTATCGATAAAAAATACAATAACCTATCGTCTTTGCAAAAACCTCAAAAAAGATTAACAAAAATACAGCTGACCTTTTAAAATAGCGCATATATTCTTTTTAGACATCCTATTCAGCTCTTTGATGCATAAATTGCGAAGTTCCGCTACTTTCAATTTCTTAAATCATTGTGGAATTGAAAATTTTGTGTCACTACACATATTTCTTCATTGATTTATTTAAATTGCATCAACAAACCTTCAAATTTTTAGGTAGCAACTCATAAAGTTCTTTTCTGTGAAGCGATGTAAACATCTGATGAATCATCTCTTCTCGATTGTCAACGTAAGATGCAATCGATTTCAGCTTCTCTGAAAAATTTAAATCATGAGGCTTTTTTTATAGTTTTGAAATTAGAAGCTATTTAGAATTCAAGCTAGCTTATTATAATTGAACTCATAAAATTAAATTTTTCAGTGGTAACTATCTCATCGAATGCATTAGTTGTACAAAAAAAGTACATAATGAATCGAAACATTTCAAATTACATCATTCTCATCGAAAGACAATGGGTAACACAAAAATGGAATAAGGCAAATTAGAAAAATAAAGCAATAATAATGATAACAAAAAACTGGTTAAGTCAAGAGTACGACTTAAGTAAAGAGTTAAGTCAAGAGCAAGCTGATCACATTTTACAAAGATTTAAGCAAGTCATTGCTATTACAGTAGCATGTAGTAATGAATATCTACGTGAATACTAGCAAAATACTTTTTTTTAAAACCCAAACTCATTGTCAAAAGATAGGAAAAAACAAATATTATAAAACAATGAATCTTGCTAATTACTCCATGAATACTTCTGCATACAATGAGATTGTTAAAAAACTACCAAAGAGAAATTAAATACCTTCAGAAGATAATTCGATAGATGATGCGAAATCACTCCGAGTTGCTTTTTTTCTTATAGATGATGACCTAAAACAGCTTGCACATCACAGAATAGCATAGGAACCAAGAAGGTTGAAGATTCGATTGAAAACCTCGAACTAGATGGAGAAGAAATACAGGATTCCATGCTGCTACGATGATGATTATGCTGTTTAGTGAAGCTTGCATTTGTGGAACATGAGATTTCACTGGAGCTACTACTTGAACTTTTCGTTCGAGCCTTTTTTCTTCGAGATGAATGCAACTTTTTTCCATACTTCAAATAGAAAAATTTATTTTGACAGATAGAGTTAAATGAACTGCAACAATTTCATAAAATTATATCTAGTAAATTTTAAATTTTAAATTCAAAGTTTAGCAAATTTCAATTTCAAATTATTTCAAAGTTGCTTAACAACTTACCCGCTTTTTATCTTTCTTCATTGACTGGAACTTTAAAAATTCTCGAAATTATTCTGGATTGTAAAAAAAGAACTGTGTAGTTTAGTAACTTCACAGAAAACTGCAAACACATTTATAAGTTTCATTAAATAACTGAAACAGACATGATATTTTAAAAACTAAGTCTTTAGCTTATTTTAAGATTATTCAAACTATAAAAATAGAGAGAGCTCACAAAATGTAATTTAAATCTAAAGTTAAATGAATATTTTGATGCCAATTAGATAACCAATAAATTGTCCCACACTCTCGATAATAGATGGTAAAATAAGACTGAATTGTTATGACAACAAATTAAATTGTATAAATTACAAGCTGCAGTAAACAACATAGACACTTAATTATATTATGTTTATCGAAGGTCATCGAAGGGATAGTAATTCCCCTGTACCTATCTGACCACTGACCATCGTTATGAATGATATTAGTAAAACTTAACTCAAAACTGGACGACATCTATTCAGCGGCGCGTCCCTTCCTATCTGTTGCTTATGTTGTTGAGATATTTGGTTATTCGTGGCCATGCTATAACTGGATTTCAGAGCTATATGGGGCTGTTGTACGTGAGGCTTGTACATCATTAATCGGACAATTAGGCTGGAAGATTACAGTCCTGTAATATAGGCATAGTTTAGGAATATAGGACAGAGATCGGTATCAATCGATACATTGTACGACTAATTGTCCGTTTTGTTCGAATAATAGTAGAATCAATACATATTACAAGAATAAGTAAATTGTAGGCCTGAAATAGATATTAACCTGCATATGTTAGAGTACTAGTTTGAATGAAATTTAAATTTGACATTTATTTAAGCACTTTGAAAATTCATAGGATAAAATAGAAAATAGGGGATTTGTTGAGTATTTTATTAAAATTAGATGTATTTGAACTGTTGAATTCTGATGTTAAGATGGATATATTAGATGTATTCATTCCTTTACTGATTCATATTGTTGAATTTTTCACAGTTAATGTTTCGTTCTTGTCAAAATGAACAAATTTGTTGCAATGCAATGTTTTAATTCCGTTTTTTCTTTGATTTTTCTCGAAATATAACATATAGTTTCATTATTAATGAATATATATTAACATTGATTGTATTGTTCATATATTAAATCAATGAGTATTTCGATCTCTGAGTATTTCGATCTTATTAATGAAAGAATTTTATTAATTATGCATTTATTGCTTTTTTGTATTTTTACTCTTTGCGTCATAATGTTATGCTTTTGAGTTATCAGAAATTGAAAGAAACGAATGTTTTAAGAAATCAAAGATGTCATCGAAATTAGAAAAGATACAAAAGCCAAAAAAGGACATGGATTTATTGCATACTCGAACAGGTGGTGCATATATTCCACCTGCCAAACTTAAATTAATGCAAGAGCAAATCAGTGATAAGAATAGTGAAATGTATCAGAGATTGAACTGGGAACGGCTAAAAAAACGAATTCATGGACAGGTAAGCCTTTTTCCGAAAGTTCAGCTAAGTAATATTTGTTATAATATGATCACTTACTGCTGGCATTTTTTCAGGTGAACAAAGCAAATACAAGTAATTTGCTTAATGTCATTCGAGATTTGTTGCGTGAAAATGTCATCCGAGGAAGGTCAGGGAAAATTTACCAAAAATTTCAATCCTTTTATTAATTTCAAAATTAAGTTAAGGAATTGCTTACACGTTAGAATGTGCATCAGAATTCTGGAGCTTCATTTATTTTTTTTTGCAATAATTATATTAATTTTGATATATTTAAACAATTACATGAATTCTCTGGACTAACTTTAGTTAGGCTAATTTTTTTGATCTTCGTATGAAATAGTTTCGTTTTTGCATGAAATATGCATAGATATTTTCAGAGGTTTATTAGCTCGATCAATAATTCAAGCACAGTCATATTCACCGACATTCTCCAATGTATATGCAGCACTAGTTGCTATTATCAATAGTCATTTTCCAAATATTGGAATGTTGATCATTCATCGATTGCTAATACAATTTAAACGGTGTTATAAGCGAAACGATAAGGCTTCTACAGTTACAATATCCAAATTTATTGCTCATCTTATCAATCAGCAAGTGGTGCGTATTCTTTTTCTTTTTCAATCAATCAATCACTCTGATTTATTCACTTCAAAAATCTTTACCCTCCCCTCTCTCCTCCGTATCATCAAATATCGGTCTTATAGACTTGCTTAATTTTTCTCCATAGTTCAGTACTTTTTTCATAGTGTGATGAATCGTACATAGTTATTTATGTGTGATGGTTGTGTCTTTCTGATCCCTTGCATAGCTTTTTTTGTTTTTTGATTTTCTATAAAGATTTTTGATTACAGATTCACGAAATCCTTGCATTGGAAATGATGATATTGATGCTTGAAAATCCAACAGATGATTCGGTGGAGGTCACAGTAGCATTTTTAAAAGAATGTGGTGCTAAATTATCTGAAATTTCACCTCGTGGCTTAAATGGTTCCTTTTTCTCGAACATTGCTTTATTGTATTATGCATTATTTCTGCAGTTCACTATAGCTTTTTTATATTTTTTTAATGAAATGAAGTTTGCAGCAGTTTTTGATCGATTACGAAGCATTCTAAGTGACTCGGATATAGACAAAAGAATTCAGTATATGATTGAAGTTATTTTTCATATTCGGAAAGATAAATTCCAGGTACAGTTTTTGGATTTCAATTTATTTTATCAACTTACAAAAGTTGTATAATACTGTTATGGAGTGTCCAGAATAATTTTCAAGGTTGAGACAACCATGGTATTTAATTTACTTCTTGTATCGTTTTACACAGATATATGTATACATAAATATATATATATATATAAAGAGAGAGAGAGAGAGACAGATAAAAATTCTGCACACACCATTTAAAGACAGATGGGATCTGGAGATCCTTCAATTTGTTACACCCGATATTATTAAGCTTGAAGTTTCTGGTTTTCCTTGTTTTAGGCTTATCCAGCAGTAATTGATGATTTGGACTTAATAGAAGAAGACGATCAGATAACGCATACTATCACTTTGGAGGATCCACTTATGCCAGACAATGAATTAAGTAAGCTTTATTTATTAGAATTGACATTTATCACAGTGCTGTCATCACTTTGCCGCTGATTTATATTTTTAAATTTATTATTTTAAATGCATTTCATCGCTCCATGTAATTTAATTCATTTCCTGTTTCAGACGTGTTTAAATATGACCCTGAATTTGAAAAACATGAGGCGGAATACGAAGAAATTCGACGTGATGCAATTGGTTTGGCAGAGGAAGATTCAGATGAAGAAGAAGAAGGCGAGGAAACACTAGATGAGGATACAACAGAAGCTCAGCAAGGTTTCAACACTTTTTTATTTAATTGTCAGGTGGCCTTTAATTTTTAGTTTGTTTTTTCAACTAATCTATTTTTAATTTCAAATTAATTTTGATTCAGAAGAAAAACAAAGTATGGCAATCATCGACAACACAGAGCAGAATTTGGTAGCATTTCGGCGCAACATTTATTTGACAATTCAGTCTTCCCTCGACTTTCAGGAAGCAGCTCATAAATTGCTTAAAATTGATCTGAAAAGTGGACAAGATGTTAGTTTTTACTATATATTTTTTTAATTTTCGTGAAAAGTTTATAGCATTTGATGACATTTTGTTGACATTTTATAGCGGCTTTTTCTTTATATAGGTCGAACTTTGCAATATGATCGTGGATTGCTGTGCTCAGCAGAGAACTTACGAAAAATTTTATGGTTTACTAGCCGAACGCTTTTGCCGACTTCGCAAGGAATTTCAAGAAGCATTCGAACAGATTGCTCGTGATACTTACAACACAATCCATCGATTTGAATACAATAAACTGCGCAATATGGCCTGCTTAGTGGCTCATCTCCTTTCAACCGATGCAATTTCCTGGAATGCAAGTTTTTGAGTAGATGGTTATATTGTTCCTTAATAATGAGAAGAAATACTTCAATTTTCCCTTTCGAGCAGAGAAAAAAAACAGTTATTTTACATTTTTTGTTCTGTTAATAAATCAGTTAGTAAACTGACTGCTAATTACGAACTTACCGCTTAATAAGGTTCAATTTTAGGTCTTGGACCAAATATCATTAAATGAGGAGGACACAACTTCTTCCGGACGAATATATATTAAAATAGTCTTCCAGGAACTTGCCGAATTTCTAGGCGTAGAAAATCTGCTGCAGAGAATTCGCGACCCGTACGTCACTACCTATATCTTGATTATTTTTCACATTTGGATCTTTCAAATAGTTGCTTTAGCAACATCTTATTGTTCAAACGAATTTCTTTTCATTAAATGTCTTGTAACAACAGTGCATCAGACATATCTGTCTTGATGGATGAATGTTTTAGAACAATGCAGTCTACCTTCGATAAAATATTTCCACGTGACAATCCCAATAATACACGCTTCTCGATCAACTTTTTTACTACGATAGGTCTCGGATATCTCACGTGAGTAAATTTCATTCTTAATCTCAAAAAATGTCATTATTTAAGGAGTCATATTCAATCAAGATGTTTAAATTTATTAATTTTTTTCTGTACCAAAGGTAGGACTTTTGTCATGATGCATAATTTTTCCTTTAGCTGAAAGCTTTGTCATAAAAGTGTTATTTTTGCATAAAACAAAAATTCTTGTCATCGACATATTTCCTAAACTTTTTAATGACCGATGAATAAATAGTAATCATTTTTCGTTATTTCTAATTTCAGAGTCGATCTAAGGCTTCATTTGGACCAAGCTCGAAAAACAGTCAAAGCTAAAGAGGAAGTCTCTTCGTCTTCAGAAAGCTCATCTAGTGACTCAGATTCGGATGAAAGCAATAGCGACTCGACCTCCAGCACATGTTAGTATATGAAAATTTGTTTTTCGATAGCAGAAAAATTTGACATGTCTCTGACTATTGAGTTCTTCAAGACGCGTTTCGAAGGATAAAGAATAATTTAATTGCATTAGATTTTTCAGCTTCATCAGAGACTGATGACAGTGATGACAGTGAAGAATCGAAGCACAGCACGAAAGCTTTGCAAAAAAGCGAACCGATGAAAAAAATACCAAAAACTATTGAGAAAAAAGATTATTCCCCAAAGAATACTGATCGAAAAAATAAAAGTGGTTTGGGAGACAGGTCTTACGATAAAACAAGAAAAATAACGAGCGAGAAACGTGAAGCCAATGGAGAAAAAATGAAAGGACGAAGTTATGAACGAAAAAATGATAGGGAAATGGTAAGGAAGTATCAAGATAAGCGTAATGGTAATGAAGGGGATAGTCCAAATAGAAGAAAGCACAAAGAATTTGCCATGGATAGAGAGAACAGCGAGGAACGACGGAACGGAAGAAGGAGACACGATAGAACTGAACGGAAAGAGAATGAAATGGAAGATCGAATACGTAACGATAAGGAGAAAAGACGACGAAGAGATTCAAGTGATTTAGAAAATCGAGGAAATAACGATAAGGAGAAAAGACGACGAAGAGATTCAAGTGATTTGGAAAATCGAGGAAATAACGATAAGAAGAAAAGACGACGAAGAGATTCAAGTGATTTAGAAAATCGAGGAAATAACGATAAGGAGAAAAGACGACGAAGAGATTCAAGTGATTTAGAAAATCGAGGAAAAGATACAAATGATGGGAAATCTGGTCAAGATGTTTACGAAAGTAGAACCTACAAAAACAAACGAGAGGAGCCTAAAGGAAAGCAAGAGGTTGCTGATAAAAACAAACGTAGGAGACATAATTGAATTCCAGGTTCTTTTGACTCACCTAACATTTATCAATATTCGTAGTATATGTCTACATATAAAACAGAGTTAAGTATTACCTGATTCTAACTTTGTGGATCTTATACCATCAACTTTACAACAGTTTTTGACGTTATGGATGTTAAATTCCTAAATTTCGATGGGGCAATGCAGCTTACTTTTGACAAGAACGATAACTGCATTACAATGTTTTTATTATAGTATTATACGAAAATGTTGTTACAGATATTCGTTTTCGGTTTTTTCATTTTCTGAATGATTGTTGTATAAATTCTGTCAATCTATAGATACTATCATGATAGCACTATTGTAGAACAATATCATAGTTTTTATCATACTGGCAAATGATTTTTATTTTACTTCAAGCCCAGTAAAGTGCATTAAATTTTTTGGTGTTCTATGATAGTTTTCTATGGCAAAGAAATTTTGTACTGTTCCTAAAGCATATTAAATATTAAATAAATCCATATGTTCTACGCCGTGTTAACTATCCTCTAAAAGTAAGATCAAGTTCATCACGAAAGCACATTCTCGTAATTATATTCACTCAGATCCTCTTATAAGCTTCCTCGGGTTAACGAATCATTATTGAATTATACTGCAATTTTCAAATAATTGTCTATCTTGCGCATAAAAATTTTGCTGATCTATAAATACTGTGATTAAATGCAGGGAATTCATTTTTACTTGAAGAATTCACAAGAGCGGCCTTTCACATTGTTTTTATTTGCAGTGGGTAATCGCTTAATGGCAGGTATGCTTCTCCAACTGTCGGAAAAAGAGTGATATATAAAGAGTCCATTCAACAACTTCAAATTTTTAAAGTTTATACGATATCTGATAATTATTTAATAAAATGAACAGTGAAACAGGCAGGTCTACTTATACACAGTGTAAAGTGTTCATTGAGACATCATGATTCCGAAAATGAACGGGATAGACAACTTCTTTAGGCCGTCGCTGAAAATGAAATATCTTGTCCTCACTGCATAGTAAATTATTCAGACTTCAAATCTTAGATAAGAGAGCAAATATCGCTGAGAACCCGAATAAAGAAGAACGAAAAGAATTAGAAAATCAACACTGGTATCATGGTTTACTATCCAGAGAAGACATCGAGTTAGGCTTTTTTAAATCTATACGAAAATATTTTAGTATAACTGACACTTATATCCATTTATAGACATTCGGGATTCATTAAATATGTGATTAAACAGAAACTGAAGTATAATATATTAATTGGAAATTTTTAAATAGCTAAAATCCATTTGTAGTTATTGTATCCATTTTATATTGATGTGCTAGTTATATTTGATGTATTAACAACTGATGCAAATAAATGTTGTTGTACAAAAGATAGGTAAAGAATAAACTTTCCAAATTCTCGATTATCTAATTAGCAGGCACATTATTAATGGGATATTGAGCTGCCGCAAACTTATATGACAATATAATTAAAATGAAAAATTTATCTAATCTAAAAGTTCTTATAAATTTGGACTTTTTTTTTCACATTTCGTTATGAATTTAATTTGAGGAAGTTGCTGGTTAAGGATGGCGACTTTTTAGTACGTGTGACGGATAATCAAGGAGTACATCAAATTGTTCTCAGTATTCATGTTGGTGAAAGAAATATTCATTTAACTATTGCTGTGTTAGTTATACTTTTCATATATCAATATCATCCATCATAGATGTCGTTTGGGAATTTCCAAATATTCAGAAATGGTTCCAAAATGGTCATTTGCTATTTGTAACAGTCTTTCTGTGCAGATTTATGTTACACTAGGAAATTTTGCAGGACGGAAGATGGTCGTTTTCATTTGTCAGCGCTGCGACGGGGAAGAAAATTTCCTTCAATTTACGATTTAGTAAAATACTATAAGGTTATTTTAGAATTGAATATCTAAACTATCAACTCTTGATGGTTTTTTTTTTTAATTTATGAATTGAAATTTACTTTAGATACGTAAAATTAAGATAAAAGATGCAAGTGGCAAAGATATTCGTCTGGGAGATGGTGTACCCAAACCTAAATGGCTTGTTAGACATGAAGCAATCAATTACGATAAAAAAATGGTACATACATTTAAACGATATTAGTTGAGACAGTTAGAAATGTTTCTTATCCAAATTGTTTTATTTAATTCTGATTATCACTGATCATTATTTCATATTTTTAAAACCCAGCATTTTTCCTTTAAAATTACCAGCTCCCAATTACTAAGGAACTTTAGATATATCAGGCATTCTGATGCATTACGGTATATAAAAATGTTCAAGAGTTATGCCGAATATAAGTTAACTAAAGTGAGGTCCTGAAAATGATCATTGAAGATCAAATGATAAATTGTGTTCTCAGCAACAAAGATTTTGCAGTTACCGCTTGGTTCAGGAAATTTTGCTGATGTCTATCTTGGCACATTCATTTGCGACAAAGATAACAATAAGCATACTATTCCAGTAGCAATTAAGGTTAAATTAGCACATCTTGTCTATTTTTAAGCGAAAATTTTTTTAATGTTCAACTTTCATTTTTCAAATTCCAATTAATGATAAAGTTTATAGATTATAAAGCCTGAAAAAGGTGGTAGACGTGAAGCGAAGCAATCAATGATAAGAGAAGGCAAAATTATGAGTTTTTACAACCATGACAATATTGTTCAGGTTGATTTATTCTTTTTTTTTTTTTTTAGAAAGCAATGAGAAAGAATAAGTGCAAAATGTTGCAGTTTTATGGAGTGGCATGCGATCGACCACCGATAGCCATTGTGATGGAGTACTGTCCTGGTGGTAGTTTAGAAAAACATCTTCAAAAACAAAAAGAAAATATTGCCATTGGTGAACGAATTGAATATTGTTTAGAGGTTGCATAAATTATTCTCTTTCTTGTCTGATTGAGAAAAATATAAGTATCCGCTTAATAGAAATTTCAAATTTGAATGAAAAAAAGCTTTTTAAAAAAGCGAGAAAAAAGTAAAGACAAGAAATAAATTTATAGGCAGCACTTGGCATGCGATATTTGCATATGCAAGGTTGTCTTCATCGTGATCTTTCTGCGCGTAATTGTCTCATTTCGATGGATGGTCTAATAAAAATCTCAGATTTCGGTCTTAGTCAAACAGACACACATGGTCTTAATGAAACTGAATTGAACTGTATTCCAGTAAGGTCAAATTCATCGAAAATTGTTTTGTTTAAGTAGTTATACAACAACATTGTCAACTTTTAGGTAATCTTAATTCCAATTAACTGAACTATTCAGTTATTATAAGTGTAAACCTCAGATAGAAAAATAGAGTACTATAGGCACTAATATTCACTGAAAAACTATCATCAATTTTATTTGAATTTTTCAAATCCACATTTTGCAATTGCAATTTCATATTTAGGTGGATGGCACCAGAAACACTTATCAAAAATCCTCAGTTCTCGCAGAAGAGCGATGTATGGTCATTTGGGGTTCTTTTATATGAGGTTTGACAGAGTGATTTTTTATTTTGACTGCAAATTTTTTAAAATACTGTTTTTTTTTTATTAACAACTTCTTTATATAAGTCCTAACTGTCAGTTAAGCTAGAAAATTGCACAATTTCATTTTTGCTTCATTATTTAAGATTTTCAACTTGGGTGTGAAGCCATGGCCAGATGATGAATACAAAAAGATAGCAACAAATATTCGGCATCTTCGAATGCCAGAAATGCCATCAATAACACCACTACCAATTAAAGCTTTAGTTTCAACTATATGGTTTAATTTTTCAGCGAATTTCTCATGTTGTACCCTATTCTCATTAAAATTTATATAGTTACACTTTGTAGGATGCTCCAAGTTGTCAGTCCTACACTTAATTATTCTTTCAATCATAATGCTTTGCAAGTAATCCTAGATTTAAAGAGATTGTTTGCTATTTTAAAAAATTATAATTATCATTAATTATCATATCATTATTAATTCTTCGTACTGATCTTCTTAACTTATTTTAGGATCAGAAATACAGATAATAGACCAAATTTCAAAATTATATGTAAGAAATTGTATGATATGCAAAAAGGCGAGCTAAAGCCACCACCGATTAATGAATTTGCATTAAATCGTATACCAAATGTAAAGAGAGTAGAATACATCAAATTTGAGGTAAATCATTCATTGCTGATGTGTTATAGATGAGAAATGGGGAAAATTTTTTAGCATTTTAAAATAAGGCAATGTTGAAGAAAATTTAATAGATGAATGAATGAGGAACTTTGAATTTATTATAGCATATCTCGGATGAAACAACAGAAGAACAACCAATGACAGTGACAATTGATGACAACACTGAAGGTGGAAGACAAAAGATCGGAAAAATGCGCAAAAAATGCTAAACACGAAGTCAATTTTTTTTTAAAGTTTTTTTAAGTCATCTTTCATCCAAATCATTTTTAAAAAGTTTTCGAGAAATTAGTAGAGCAATTTTTTAAATTCTAAGATGAGCATAAAATTATTTTATATGAACAAAATTTCAGATAATATTCTGGACCTGTATGTACAATACAATTGTATTTCACAAAAAAAAAAAAAAAAAAAATACCATATAGGATAGATAGCATTTATGCATATTTACCTTCTTTACTTTTATGATAGAAATAAATTACTCTTTGTCCGTTTTCATGATTCGTTCCAAGGATGATATTAATAAATATTGTTCAAAAATTGATTGCATTTTTGACACGATTACTCTATCATTCATTTTCCTCAAAAATAGATTCATTGACGTTAATTATAACGTGAACTGTGAATAATGCTCGTCGTTGAATGCGGCGTTAACTTAAATGACAACGTTATCAAAAATGAGATTCTGAGGTATCATTTTGCAAATCTCATATCTAAATCATGATCCATCATTTATTAATTTTGTATTACTTCTATTTTCGACTACTTAGCATTGGTTTGTTAATGTTATTGCTTAATTCTTGGTAGATTGTTAAACTGATTAAAATATTGATTGTTTGATTTGTTTTTCAAATATGTTTAAAACAGTAGACTTCCTTCACGACTGTTAGAGATTTCAATAAAACAGAGACTTAGAATAGCTACTACACTTTCAAAAAGGTGTTCCTCCACATTAACCGTAAGAATGAAATTTTTGAAATGATGTATTGTATGAACAGAACAGTAGCATCACACATTATTTTCTTATCTCAATTTCTAGCAATTAATTCAGATAATACTGCTATAATTGTTATGTTGGTAAGTATTTTGTATTCATCGAAATACAGTAACCTTTACTGAGCTATTTCTCTTGAAATATGCTATAAAATAAAAAAATCTTATCTCTTCCATTTTCAAAAATTTTTCCAATGGTAAAATTACAATTTATAGCGACAAACACAGATTTTCTTTCCATTCTTAATGATTCAGTACAAAATTCTTACATAATCAATGATAAAATAATTAACACTAGTAATTAAATTCCTTTTCTCCCCCACTACTCTATTTTTCAACATTGTCAGATATTTGTTAAATAACCTTTGATGTTTGGAACAATTGGACAAATAATATCATGAATATTAAGTTGATATTTCATCCATCAAAACTCAAAAAACTTTTCTCTTCCTTTCTTTCTCTCCCTTTTTCTCTTTCTCTCAGTTTTCGATATATTTGGACAGTGTAGTAATTTGCAGTCTTTGAATTATGCACTTTTATTGATTGTCATAAAATATCACTTCTAATTTAAGCCTTTTCATTCCATGTTGGAAAAAAAGAAAATCTCATTTAACGATAACGCATTCAACAGCAAATTAAAATGGAAGTACTTAGCTTTAAATAGCTGATATTTAAAAGCTCCAAGTTTATATTCCTGAGCTAATTTAAAATAGCTTATATTACTAATTTTATTTTATTAATTTTCTTTATGCTCTTAATTATTCTTTGTATTTTGTTTATTTCAGGGTCAATCCCTTGTGTGTTTTTGTGGTAATTCTGTAATAAATACGATCGTAGAGGTTTGTTGAAATCGCTGGCGATCTTGGTTATAATTGGCGCCATCTGCTGCCTGTAACGGTACCACTCGATTATGAGGCAAAAGATTGATCGATTTAAATGTTGGAAAAAATATTTTGCATTGAAGGCATAATAGTCCATTCAAAATAAAGCAGTAGATTTTTCGAACATCCTCAAGAAACCTTTTACGTATGGATCTGAAATGATGTACAATATTAATTAGGACTCATATAATCAGTCTAATTTATCATCGTTAAAATGACTAAATTGGAAAATACGAATTAGCATTTGATTCACTGATCATTAATTTTGTATCTTTCTTTTTTTTAGATGGATAAATTGCTTTTGATAGAATGTTATAAAGCTTACTGAATGAAAAGTAAATGCATGATAGGATTTTTCCCATTCCATAGAACACATAGCAAAATATCAACTGCATTGTATATCATAGTGTAAGGCACATAATAGGGCCTAACAAACATGAAATATGTGGACACACAAACAGTATAACTTCCATTAATCATAATTTGCACTGTTAATAGTGTATCACGACGTCTAGAGTGGTCATTTGATTTGGTTTTTTTTGAAAGTCTCTGAAATCATCACCATATTTTAAGATCAGTTTATTGCTAAACAAAATAAACAAATCATTCATCGAAAGAAATCATTCACATTAACAATCTTAAACAATGATATTTCATTCTTAAAAACTTTTAAAAGATGGAACTGCTTTAGCAACCACAAAATTTCATTATTCTATACCAATATGTTCTACAGAATAAGGCCATTTAAATATATTAGACAACACTGCCGAACATATTTACAAGTGTCTATGAATAAACAAATGCATGATTCGTTATCTCTCATTTATATTACAAAATGGATTTTTTTTTCTAATTTATGGCAGTAATATTTATGTATAGGCCTCTAAGACAAGAAAATGACTAACTTTCTTCAAAACGAATCTTAATAGTAGAATATTGCAGGTAGCAGAAGCTACACTAGTTATCAAAGTAATCACGCGATCGCAGGTAGGCATGAAATCGGGACTATGGTATACCCACATCAAGTTCGCCGCATCGAATCCATAAGTGGCATAAGGTGTCAACCAAATTAGCGAAAATATTGACGGCAAAGCAATTGTGAAAAATATTATGAGCTAAAAAATAGAGTAATAATATCACTGTTGTAAATGTTGTAGTAATGATATGGTATCAACATGAGTAAAAATAATGAAATGCAGCAAAATTTTCCCCATCTTCTTATTCCGCTTGTTACTATTTTTCATGATAGATGCTAATAATTGCTGCAATATAAATTTTATCTAAAATAAAAGGTAATGGCTTTATGAATAAGCATTGATGCCACAAGATAATAGCTCTAAAAGCCATGTGTCAATTTAAATGTTTTATTTAGTTCAAAATTTACTGAAAATAATTTTAAATTAATTAACACACGTGAGTCCTTTTTGAATTAAAAAAAGACTCGGCTCGTCCACCGGTATACAGCAATGTCAATCGATTTATTGCTAGCAAAACTGTTAAAGATCCAATGTTGTACCAACAAAAGCTGAGTTGAAAACCAAAAAACTAAAAAATTTGAACAAATTCAATTTTCAATCAATGACTTTTTGAAACATACAAAAATTCAAGAAATTTCCATTTCAATATTTCGATTATTAGTGATTTTGTGAAGACGGTTTTCCACAGTACTGCTAACTTGAGGAAGATTTTATGTAAAATACAATAACTACATATTTTAAACACTGAACCGAAAAGTTACTAATTTGAATCTCAATGAAGAGTGGATCATTTCTAAGAAGTATTTGTTAAACCAACTTTTTCAACCCATATGTTTATTACAGTACCAATAATTGCAAAAATACCAATGCAAATATAAACGCAAAGCTGAATAATATCGATAAAGCCATAACAAAAAAGAATTTTGTATGAGGAAGATTTGATGAAGTTATGATCTGACATGATTATCTGCAAAATATGAAAATATGTACTCCTTCCCAGACTTTTGATTACATTTGGAATTGTATATGCAAATAACTTTTGAAATTATCCGTGAAATATTATATTAACTATTCATATCTTCAAAGATTATTTATTTATTTTTTTTTGTAATAATATTCAACTTTCGAGATGTGTCAACTTTTCAATAAATATCACTTTTATAGAATCAGTAAATACTGTACTGAAGAACATTACTCAATATTTGAACTAAGTCCTTCATTTGAACTGAATTAATTGTAAACAAACAATAATAGTACCAAGAACAGTAACATAATTAAAATGAACTAAAAATATGGAATCGTAAATTTCAAAAGGATAATTTTGGAAATGATACCCTTTGTATCATCGTATATACCAATATACTGATAATAGATATCGTAGCGATGAATAATCCGAATAGTGCTCGATACAACTCTAAGTTCATATTATCTTCTAATTGGATCGTGTTTCGTTACTGTAGTAAATTGAATTGGTGCAGTAAGAATTTATTGAGTATTGGAACTAGGACTGCGCAAGCGTAATGCTTTCATAAGTTTCAATAATCCAAACATCCTCAGTGCATGATTCCAAAAGCAAACTTTGTTTTGCATTCCATTTATCCAACTGATTAGGCTGCTGATTCTGATTCCGGTATTACTTGTCTGAAATAATATTCAAATCCGACTATTCAAATCATTACATTTCCTAAGAAATAAAAAAGTTTTTCGTTGAATAAAAAATTTCATGTTTGCAACCTAAATGACCAAATACTATTGATGTTAACCACTATTTTCTATTAATGAGTCATTACTATTGAACTTTAGCAATTATTACTATTAATGACAGCTAACATTACTTAATTGTGTTCGATTTGGTGAAAGCAAGGAGGTAATACTGTATGCGAGAGTATTTTCAATTTTTTTTTGTTCTGTGCTTTTTTCTATCGATGTTAAGTACTTTTAATTAATTTGATTTTTTTTGCAATTTACAAAAAAAAAATTATAATTATAAAATGGAAAAATTATTACCAAATAGCACGATCCAATGCACAAATAAAAACTCAAAAACAATAATCAAGTTGATAAAACAAGTGAAAAAAAATTTAAATTAATTTGGAAAACAAGAAAACTACTTAAGGTTATAAATGACTACAAGTTATAGTAACATTACCATGAAATTAAGCCATCTTTAATAATAACAAATCCGCTATTATTCTCAAAGTTTATGCTTCTTATCTTTAAATTAAGCAATTTTACACTCAGTAATATGAATATTACTGAATGACTTTTAAAAATATAACAGATGAATTTCAGAAAATTTCAGTAATAATTGCTAATTCCTTGAAAAAATCCATTAACTCTTTTTCTACTTCCTCGCACTTTTTTTTTTAAATTTCAACTCTCACTTTCTACAAATGAAGGAATTGAAATTTGCGTGAAAATTTTTGGAAATAAAATGGAAATCAGAAACGTTGTACAAAACCTTTTAAGGAACGGGGCCTAATCTTTTCCGGCTTCCTGTAACAGCACAGCAATAAATATCGATTGGGGATAAATAATGACATGTTTTTGAGCTATGAGTGTTAATTAATGGGAAAATTATTCAAAACTTGTAGCTCAGAATGGATTGGGATAAATAATGACATATATTTGAGCTTTGAGTGCTAATTAATTTAACGCGCTACAAATTTTTGACAAAGGATTTGGTGATATTTGAGCTAAAAAAAGAACAAAAATATTACTCAAAAATTATAAATGATAAATTATTGCAACATTACCTTAAAATATTACTGCCTTGAATTATAACAATTTCAAGTTCAAGGATTTATTGGTGAGACAGATGGATCATGCAAGCAGCAGCGGAAAGCTGCAGTAAAAATCGAAATAGAACTTCAGTGCTCCCAAAATCGAGCTTTTCTTCAGGAATACTTCCAAATTCTATCGTCAAATTTATCCGCTTCCAAAAACATTTGCTTAATCTATAGGATTTATTGAAGAATAATTGTGTCGTAGAAAATGACCGTACTCGGCAAGCAATTCGGATCTGAATAACTATAGATCTGAATACTTGTGAATCAATTTATACCTGAATTCTTGGCAAGCAATTTAGATTTGAATACTTGGCAAACAATTTGGATTTGAATATTTGGCCAACAATTTGGATCTGAATAACTGCGGATCTGAATACTTGTGAAACAATTTGGATCTAAATAGATGGTAAACAATTTGAATCTGAATACTTGACAAACAGTTTGGATTTGAATACTTAGCAAACAATTTGAATCTGAATACTTGACAAACAATTTGGATCTGATTACTTATCAGACAGTAATAACTCTTTATATCAAAAAATAGTAACAACTGTTACATCAAAAAAACAAAAGGAATGGATGGATGGTCTGTTTTTTATTTTCACTGTTAATCTTGCTGACTTTAAAGTAAGCAATTTTAGATTCAGTGAAATGAATTTTAATGAATGACTTCTGCAGATATGGCAGGTGAATTTCGGACGTTTTCAGTAACTTAATTGCTAATTGCTTGAAAAAATCCATTAATTCTTTTTCTACTTTCTCGTGCTTTTTTTTAAAATTACAACTCTTACTTTCTACAAACGAATGAATGGAAATTTGCATAAAAATTTTTGAAAATGAATTGGAAATCGGAAGCATAAAATCGTTTAAAGTAATGGAGTTTAACCTTTTTCGGTTTCCTAATTACGGATCACTTTGGCATTTTCATTTGTAACAGCAATAAATTCCTATATTTTGAAAAAATTTATTGATCAAAACTTTTAGCTCAGGAATCGATTGGAGGTAAAAAAAAACATTTTTTTGAGCTTTGAGTGCTAGTCGATTCACCGCCTTGAAAATAATGGAATTGGTGATATTTAAGTTTGCAATTTCATTACAAGTTTGGTTAACTAGCATTCAGAGTTGAAAAACATATTTGCCTTCAATTGATTTCTGACTTTCTTTTAAATTACAAGCAAAACAGAAAACAGGAGATGAGATCTTCTAAGTAGAATTTTCGATCTTTATAGCGCAACATTGCAATCCAAATAAGCTTTCTATCGCTTAAAAATACAGCCTTGTTTGTTTTCTGCTCATTACTCCGTCACTTTGCGGTCTGTATTTTATTTCATTTGAGGATCACCTGTTGAAACTGATTACAATTTAAACTTTCTCTCTTGAAATTTTCCAAAGAATTCGAATATGAAAAGCTTTAAATTTCCTAAAGTTTCCTCATGATTATGGAAAGTCTTTTTCAAGCCTATTTTATCAACACATTTACTGGAAGACCAGTAAATTGCAAAGTTTTGACCTTTTTTATAAAAATTTTCCATATTTCTGGTTTTCCCCATGGATTTTCATTGAATCTTTGCTTTTCCTTTGGTAAAAATTGTTTACATTTTACTGAATCAAAAAATCAACAGGTAGAAATTCATGAGCATTACTAATTTTGGATTTGAAATTTTAATCACCACTGATTTTCATCAGTTAATGATATTAATTCATTTCAAATAGTGGATAGTTGAATTTAAAGTTTCAAACGACCAGAATAACCAGAAAACAACCTGTAATGCATAAACAGCATTTCGCGCTCATAATGATGAATGAGGGACATTTAGTACAAGGACAAAAGCCTAAATTATATAATGGTCAGTACTGTGATCAGTAAATACATTCTCAATTACAGTCATTCTTGCAATTAAGACAATGTGATTATAGTAAACAGAAAATATCCAACAAAAAAGTAACCTACAGACCAGATATTTGTTGCTATTCAATAAATTTATTTATCATGCAAAAATTTGATCGCATATAAATAGCTTTTGCGCTTACTGACCAGGAAATTTAATAGAGAAAAAAAGGTTGAAATTAATAAATTGAGATAAAGAATTGCACTTAGATATCATTTTGTTATAATTAAATTTATATTGGGCTATGTATTGTAACTGAAAAAAAGCAACCGGAAATGAAATAGATTTGATTTAGAACATTTACGGTGTGAAATTTCAGAAAAATATTATTTACTGAATTAAATTAAGTCTAATTTCAGCCCGCAATCTCACACTTCCTGCCCGTAATGCAATAGGACGTTTTTATTACTTTTTTTATAACAAAAAAAAAAAAAAAAAAAACAAACAAAAAAGCAGTTTAGATATCTTTTTACATTTCCTATCAAGACTATAAATGACAATAATTTAAACAAAAACTCATTTTTGAAACTTTCAACTTTTGAATTATTGATTAAAATATGCATGAAAAATTTAAGATTTAGAGTGCATAGAATATGAATTTAAGATTCTTCAATTCAAAAAAAAACACTGAAAATATTGAAATATATATCAAAAGTACTTGATATGAAGAAAAAGACATTTCAATGGCAAAGAAATGATTTTAACAGATTCAGGAGTAAAGATTTTGTGGAAAATTAGCAAAAGTGTTGCAGAAAATCGCTCATATTCTTGCACATTATTTCTAGGCTATAAAAAACAGAAAATATCACGTCATACATATGGAAAATGAAAGGAAGAAAAATTTCCTACATACTTCAAATGTGATTTTTAACATTATAAGGCTCATTTAGAATGTAATGCTTATCATCATAAAACTCATTTAGTATATAATTTTTAAACATAATAAAGCTCGTTTAGAATGTAATTTTTGGCATCACAAAAATTGAGCTAAAATTTGGCAACTATAAAGGATTATTTCTCGTCTCAAATTCACTGTTTCAATATCAATGTTTGATGAAATTAAAATCAAACTGTGAAAGAATTTTAAAAATAGTAAAGCAAAATTGAAAATGAATTTCTCTCTTTCACTTTTTTTTTATCACTTAATAGTACGACTTTTTTTATTCACTTTCTCTCTTTTTTTTTTAACTTATTTTATGCTCAATAGTGCAACTTAATATATAAATTTAATCAATTTGATCATTGTGCCAGTTTTTATGATATTAAATTAGAACTACATGCAGTTCAGTGGATGAAAATAACAGCAGAAATTGACAATTTTAGACATTAATAAGGAATGTAATTTATTAATCAATATCTTTGTCATAAAGCTTATAGATTAAATTTGCATCTGTAGCGAGATAATTAAATTTTCAATATTGAAGAAAATGACGAAAAAAGTATTAATGTTAGCAAATAAATCTTAAAATTAACAATTTTGCGAATAAGTAAATAATATTTACTTATTGTCAGAATAACAACAAACTGAATAGAGAATGGTACTTGATATTGTTATGAATATTTAATACTGTAATTATTGCGTGCCTAACTGTTAGTTTCCTTTGGAACGTTTAAAATTACCAATGAAATAATATTTGGGTCATACAATGTAGGAAAATTAATTGTAGAACCAATAATTGTATTTGAACAACAATAAATAATTAAATTTAGCTAATTTTTTTCTTTACTGCCAAGCAATTTTTCAAATACAATGAAAAATTATTATTTATAATAGCACAGAGAAATGATCACATGTTAGTCAGAGGCGATTTATAAATTTACTTTAATATTCTGTCAAAAATTTTTTATTTTCTTTAAATAAGTATTTAAAAATTGTAGAACTACCAAAGTCATAGAAAAAAAATCAATCTATTGAAGCTATTCATCGTAGTAAGGACTTCCTTTGAAAAAATCATTCTTTTTCTTTCAAATATTTCTATATCTTTCTGGTATTATATCTTTCAAATATTTCTTGATAGTAAGTACGAAGTTCAAATGTCATTTCGTAAGTTACAAGGGAATGCCTTACAACCTTACTAAACCTTATCACAGCAATAAAATAATAATATTACATGGATAAATAACAATTCTTTCTATGAAAATCATGTTTTTGGATTATTGAAAACATTAAACACAATTAGAATCAATTACTTAATTAATTAAAAGACTATCAGAGGAACAGTCATTCGCTAAGATGACTATTGCTATCACGATCATATTATTCAAGTTTTCTTCTGCATCGATTAGTGACAAAAACTGATCTGAGTCATGAGAAGTTTGATCCGGCCGATATTAGCCATGCGGAAAAAACAATGAACTAATTACTGATGTATCTATCATTCAAAACGTATTCACGTCTTATTACGATTGATTTTGAGGACATCAAATGTAACCAATCACCTTGCAGGATTATGCATACCATTAACGACTTCATAATTTAAAATTGAAATCAAACGTTACAGTACGATTCTTTTTTTAAAATGACGGATTGTATGAATCGAGTGGAATTTCTTCATTCTTTTACTGACAATATCATTTTGAGCTGCTGTACAAAGTTATGGAAAAAAGTAAACTGATTTAAGCTGATATTTTAAAGCAAAATTAATCGCTTATTTCGCATGTGAAGACTTTCTAGTAATCCTGAGAAATTTTCGTTCTAGGTTTCCTGGAAAGTTAAATTCATAAATCATTAATTCTGAATGCAAAAATGACAATGTAGAATTCCCTCACTGGCAGATGAGATTTTTGCAATTCCAAATACTTAAAAATCATTTCCCAACAGCTAACAGAATTTCATGTTTCGATTGAAATTATGCAGCAGTACTCGGATGAAAAGCAATTATACACGATTTAATTAATTAGTTAATTTAGTCAACTCTTTCATTACTTGTATATCAAATGTTTTCTCAAGAATCTAACTACCACTGCTGATTTGAATTGGAATCTTCCTTCGATCGGTTTATTATAAAACAACATATAACTAATGACTGCTTTTTAATTCCATTATTTTTTAATTTGTAAGCAAATTTTAACCAGCATATAACTGAATATTTTAGCAGAGTTACTACATATAACTCCCCACAATAAATATATTCCAAGCTTCCACTAATAAAGTAGATAGCATTTAACAATTTCGAAGATATTAAAACTGTTTTTTTTAATACTTTTAATACTGTTCGATAGCAGTAAAAGTTACATATGTATTATAGAACAGTTTTGCGACACTGATACTAGTAATATAATATTCAAAAGTAATTCCATAATTGTCATTTGATATTCGAAACTAGTATGAACTGAGAATGTATCAATATCAATAATTTGGTTGGAAAATTCTTTTTACTTTATACAATAGTATGAATTCAAAATTCAGTAAAATTAATATATTGACATATTCACCGTGGAAAAAGTGAATGAGGGGCAACAAAGAAAAGTGAAAGTTTTGCTGTGAGCATTATAGTAGTGAAATTAGAATAACAAGACTTAAAGGAATCTTATTCAACATCAATAAAATTTCAGCAACCAAACAATTACCTCTCTCCGCTACCTTTCTACGTATTTCAAAATGAAAATAAAAAATGGAAGGAAAAAATTTTTCCGGATTAAAATAATAAATCTAACACTAATAAAATTTTTGGCAAGAATTAATTCAAAAATGGCTCGTTTTATAAACAATGAAATTCAGATTAAACTGTAAGGTGGCCATATAGCAAAGTAGCAGCCAATGGAATAGATACTGAATTAAATGCAAGCTTAACTATAAGCTCATACATATATGTGTATAATGATATGTGAAAATCAGTTATATCAAATATGCTAGAGTTTAAAATTTTATTATTTTTTCAGTATTTAAAAGTGAAAACAGTAAAAGAAGAATATGACTGCATACTAATACATATGGCTATTATAAAAGAGCAAAAATAAGAAAAGTTTGATAGAGTAGAAATGTTAAAACACAGTGATAAACAACAATTCTTTTCAAGTATCGAAATGAATTTGCTGTGAAATTTGTCATCTACATATGAATGTATATTATGATATGTGAAAATGTATGAAGATAATTAAGTATAGAATTAAATTCATACACACAAAATATGTAAATAAATATATGTTGTTTCATAATTCATAAAAAGAATACATGCATTATTCAGATAAAGAATACAGAGTGTAGCATAGATTTTTAAGAAAATTACAGAAAATTAGCTAAAAGATTTTGTCTGGTATCACTAAAGTAACGTGAAAGACAAAAATCAGGAATAGCAGTGAGTAAAATAAAAGTGAAAAAATTTACAATTACAAAAAAAAAAAGAAACGATTAAAATTGTAAGAATCAGTCGTAATGATTATATTTTCGCCCGCAATGTTAATCAGTACAGAATGAAGAGCGTAAGGCATACTCAATGATTTGAACATGAATGCATTAAAATTACATCTGCACCTTATGTAAGTTATGGTCAGCAAAATTTGTAATCAGAAGATTACATTTATATCTAACAACATGAACAAATTTTCTGCATTTACTAATGTAGATAACGAGAGCGACATATAGTAAAGCTTCCGTTATGATACAGTACCAAATAACTTCCGATAAAAGAACTCATTAGATAAAGATGTTAATTGCAGGTTGACTGATCGGGCTTGACAAAATCGACTAACTATCTTTTAGGATAAGCAACACGAATTTTTGTTATTGCAAGCGTAAGTAAATTTGATCAGTTGTTTAAATTCAGTTGTCCATAACAGTTCAGTAGTAAGCTGTTCTTTTATATTTAACTATTAAGTCCTCCTACAGTGACTGCATCGTTTGTGAACTGTGCATGGAATTAAACATAAATAGAGCAAACCAACAGGAAATGTACATACTGCCAACAGCACCAGACAGATTAAACAAAATAGATCCGTCTCTCCAGAGACAGTCCCAACCTGAAAAATAATGGTCGAAAACGTGAAAAACTAAGATTAAAGGGAAAAAAATATTAAAAAAAATATTCATGAGATTAAAAAAATCATGTTTGTGAGGTCAAATTCGCTAGCTGAAAAAATGAAGTTTTTGAAAAGCATTTAAAGATTAAAAGAGCAAAACCTACTTTAAAAAGCAGTCACAATGAAGATTAAATGACTGGTATTAAATGATGGTATCTTTAAATTATGTAAACTGAGATATGCCAATAAGCAGAGGTGTCCTATGAGTAAACGATAAGGTTAAGTCAAATTATGTTAATGATGAAAGGACAAAAACTTAGGGGAAAAATTGAATTGAACTTACTCCGCAATAGGGGCAATATTCTCTACGTGATACTGCTACCGCAGGAGGTTGTGACGATGCAGCAGCTAAAATACTGATGATGAAATGAAGGTGAGATGTTTCATGGCTGATACAATAAAGCTAAAACCCATCTATCTAATGACCTTCTGATGCATATATAGGAACGTAATTAACGCTCACTAGGCAGAGAACATACTTTAGCAGTTCATATGATAGATCCAATATTCTATAAACGAAAAGTCTTCTGAACTGTCAACTTCCAAATCTGTTCATATGGAGTGGTGTCGATTAGACTTAAGCAAATTTTATCACATTGTAATTCGCTCCTTACACATATTACTGGAATTGTGCAAGATGAAAAGTAAAGTCTCAAACGGATTTATCTGATTCCAACGAAATGCAACAAAATCTCTAGAAAACAAACTCCACCTACTTTTATTTAGTCCAAATCTGAGGTAATTCAAAGATTAAACTCAAAATTAAAGTAAAACGAACTTAATGCAGGACGTGTTGTTTGTGGTAACGTCTGGTTCGGAACAGACAGCAAAGGATACGGGGTGACATTGTGAGAAATTGTTGGCAGCGTCGTATCACTTAAATTCACTGAATACGGCACAGTGGATGGATAAGCCACTGCTGCTTGATATGAAGGAGGAGGTTCACTGCAAAAAATATTTTCCAAACATACCCTAATTGTTTTGTAGATAATCTGTACTTACGATTTTAATCATTTAAGCAGAAAATATAATAATTAATACGATATCCTATCATAGTTCACGAATATCAGCTAATCTTGGCTGATTCTCTTTATAAAGTCATATAAGTCAAATTCAGAGTATTTTCCACTCACATTAACTTCAATACACTGATTTGGGCACAAGAATTTGCTACATCAAATAAATAACTAACTTATTTCGCTAAAATGACGATTTAATTAGTTATCAACTAACAGAATCGTCATTTTAATTACATTTTAATTACTTTAATTACCGAATTAAAGTTACTTTTTTTACCAAATTAAACATAAAAGATGCAATATAAAGCAAAATAAACCTATACGCTGGCAATCCCATATTATAGTTAAACGGAGGCTGTGAACCAGAAAGCACAGGTTGCATAGATGGTTGCTGGTATGATTGAGGAGAAGTATTTTGACCAATTATATTTGATGAAGAATTTTCTTCCGATGGTGCTGACGGTATGCCGCTATTTGGTTTTTCTTTTTCCGACATCGTACGATTTTTTTTTTTGATACTATAAAAGCAAATGAAAATAACTATATGATACTGGATATTGAATTATCTGTAAAAATACCTTAAGATAGATTAATTAATTAGCAAATTTGATACTATTTGACAAGCAAAAAATTTAATTATTTTACCTAATATTGTACTATGCCTTATTGATTGTTCTCTTCGAAATGAAAACTTGATAAAATATCGAAATTACTTAAATCTCAGAAATATTATGTTAAACTCAATCCTTTGTATAGTTCAAATATCAAGCATTTTGAATTTTCCAATAACAAATAATACCTCAACTGATTTTAACAGAAATCTCAGTAACTCAGTGAAATAGAAGTCTCAATGAACTCAATGAACAATTTTGGTTATAACTGAAGTTGACCATTTGAATCACATATTTAGCCTGTATTAAATTTCTGTTAAATCTCGAATAATATTATAATTTTATTTTATACATTAGAATATTATTTTGCAATAAATAAAAAAATATTAAATTCAAATTTCATTGAAATATTAATAAATGAATGAAAATAGATTAATCAAAATGAACTGATAAATTCATTATTAGCTGATCACTTCGAAAAGATAATATTGCAGAAATTTAATTTCAGGCAAGTAAAAAAAAAAAAAATAAAAAATTAGAGTTATTACAGCAATACTCTTCCATTTGCTATCATCAACTAATCTTTTTATTTTTGCAATAAACAAGAAAATATTAGACTTAAACTTCATTGAAATATTAAAATAAACGAATTGAAAGAGATCAAGAGGAATGGATCAAACTATCAGAAACATAACCCATAAACCACTTACAACAATCACTTCATCATCATATGCCATAAAATTTGAATAGCAAACACTGAGAGGCATTAAATGAAAATATTACTTATATGCGAAAATATCAATTACGTACGATGATAGTATTAACTCCATAACAAAAATATTATTTAATTATTTTGTAAAATTCTTTTCTTAAGTTTTATTAATGCTAAAGATTAATTAAAACTAGAAGGCAGTAATTAAATAATTAGTTAAATAATAATACTAATCAAAAATGTAAATATATCTCCAATGATAAAAACATGAAGTTTTTTTTTTTTTTTTTTCAAATGAAATGTTTATTGAAAATAAAATTTAAAAACAACAAATTTATAGAACAAATCGAAGGTTAACAAAGAGGAAAATATAAAAACAACAACCAACAAAAAATGAAAAAAACAAAATTCATTTATACAGTACTTTTTCGTTATACTAACAGAAAAAAGTGCACTCAACTTTTCTTGAAATATATCAAAACATCATCACACTTTTCTTGAAATGTACCAATACCATAATACTCGTTTAATAAATATGCTTAATCAACCAGCGTGAAATCACCTTTATGACATTCCACAGATACAAACACCGCGATACATTTCCAGGCATGAGCCTGAATTATATAACGAATTCGACTATTTATTAAAGTGAAAATAAAAATAAACATCGTCACACTTTTCTTGAAATGTACCAATACCATGATTAAGGAACATAACAAACACGAGACCCATACAAATTTATGATATTATTTTAAATAAACTCTTTTTTCCTACCATTAACGGTCTGTGAACTTTGCAAATGCTATTCCTGAAATTCAAAAAAAAGAAAAAAATGAGCAAACATACAAACACAACCAGCAACAGCAGCTTCTTATTAAATATGCTTCGTAATCAATCGTTTCTAATCAAAATGTTAACAAATGTCACAAAATTTGCCATTCATATGATGAACCGTAAATTTTTCTGCAAAAAAAAAAAAAAAAATTTCCCCAAAATCGCATAAAAGAATGTAAACTCCTATCCAATGAGCTTTGTAATGTAAATTATTGATATTTACTTAGGTTACTTTCAATATTTATCAAATTTTGTCATAAACGCCATGAAACATTACTGTTATTTAGCTTGCAATTTTGTGACATTTGTCATTTCGAGAAATTGCGAATTAATTGCTAAAAATAATTTGAGCAATGAATGAAAAATGTTACTTCCTAAATTAACGATTTCAGTACAAAATCGAAAATGCTTTTTGTGAAGTTTGCCAGATCTGTAGAGAAATGACAAACAGCACTGTTGATAATGATAACTCTGGTAACAATATAATAATGATAACGGCGCTATGGCAGTAATAGCGATAGCAATATGATAATAATAATAGTGATAACAAAAAAAAAGTTCTCTCTTTTCATGCTGTTCGAAAATCCTAAATTGATTCTAAGTGTCAGAATAGACCGAAAAGCACAAATCATAACTGTAAAGCATAATAATGAATGAATTATATAAATAGCAAGTCTTGTATTAAATTCTGACATTCATAAGAAATTACCAACAAAACAAAGGCAAAAAATCAATTGCAGAAGCAAAAAGTGATAGCAAAAAAAGCTATCGATGAACATAATACATTAAAAAAAAAAATAATAAATAAACGAATCACCCACCAATCGATACAGGATGATGTTACGTCCAGGACGATGCTACGCCCGATACCCTCAAACCATGCTAATCAGAGAGACAGACGATGAGCTGTAATTAAAGCAATATTTCTAAGGAAACTTTCATCACATTAAAATAAGAATTCACTGCTTAATTTTTTAAATCATATTCTTTCTCCATCTAAAAAACATATCTAAAAAAATGATCTAAAATAAAATTAAATGTATTCTCAAACTCTAAAGAAAATAACTTGACGCTCATGCTACTATTCGGACAAAAATCAAAAAAATTAAATACGCCATAGTATTTCATAATTAACTAGCATTAACTAATTTTTGTTCAAATTACTAAAGAAGCTGCAATGTTTCTAAAAAAAATTGGCATAGAACTTCTCCAAAAAACTAACATGCCATTGGTATGTGCAAAGCAACTTCGTCTGGCACTGATACAGAATGAATTCGATCCCTGTATTTGTAAACAACTCGTAGCATTTTCGATTCTGTCGGACAAGGATCATAAAACCCTGGCAACTGACTCTGCAAACATAGAAGAGTATTCCTAAAAACAAACATACAGATGAAGCTGCAGGCATTACAAGGACCGTGCTTGCAGCGGCTAAATCGTCTACTAAAAATATTTGTGATCATTATGATCATGTAATAACTAAGGTTTCTAAGCTGTCCCCCCGGCAGTCTGTGAATTAAAAGAATTTCCAACTGTTTACAGCTATACACGGCTTGATACTTGATTCTGAAGTAGTTTCTTCACCTCTACATTACAATAATTTTTTTCAGCAATTTTTATATCTATATTGCGCAACGTATTTCTGATCTAATTCTTAATTTTCATTCTAAGATTTCTTTGTCGAAGGAATTGCACTATTATTCAAATAAGATAAGACTGCAACTTGATTTAGAGTTATTCTAATTCTCGAACTTTTATTTATTCTGATTTTTGACTGCCAAATAACAAAATTTTATAAATTTAAAGAACTGAGAAATTACTGGTATTAAAAATATAACAAAATAAGTAGTCAGTAAGGGAAAGATAATAAGAAAATAGGTCAATGCTTACTTTTCCGGAGTATATCCTCAATTGTGAATCATTAACCATAGCTTGTAATGGTACTGTGACGTCAATAATACGATCACCTAATAGTGGGTATGATAATGCATTGTGGCCTTCACCGACCATCTGACCATATTTCGCTTCAACAATGATTAAACCGTGCTTCTGTTCTTCCTCTTTCGCTATTCGTTCCGCTGTACGTCTCATCAAATCTACGACAGTGCTTGCTTCTTCCCGTTTCACAGTATCTACCTAAGCACAGAATTTCTGAACTCTTTATAAACAAATGACATGTAATAAATATACTTCATATATGCGTAAAATGAAAAAATACCTCATTCAATAAAACTTCCAAAACTATATTTCGGCTCTAGTAATTTTTGATTCCTATTAATTAATATATGAATACCAGCCGCTCTTCTGAGTGATCCTCAAATAATGACATGATACGTTCGTATGAGTGTCGAAAAACTCCTTTCAATAAATAAAAAGCTGCAATCGGCATAATAACACCATATAAAGTTGAACGCGCTAAATCTTCCTCGTTATCACATAACAGAAATTGATAATCGTAAACTGAGGCACCCGTTTTCAATCTCAAATGGATTTCGTATAAAGGTGAAATAAAACAGCATATACAAAGTAGTTTCAAAAATAATTAAAATATTGAATTAAAGCTAAAAAAAATTGCAAAAATCCAAACAATACTCACCTGAATTTAGCTTGCAGAAGACAGGAAGGAAAAGCAAATGATAGGTTACATCCTATTCGGGAATATCTTGATAAGCGTCTTTCAAATGAAATTGCTGGCATAATACCCACTAATGAAAATATGCACGAAGTTTCGGTGAATGATTCTTGTTCTAAACTCCGTTTCGTATAAACCATCCGAATATTTGAATTAGTCGTCGATATCTTAAAAATATTTATCATTCTTATAAGCATAATTTCCTAAAAAATCGTCATCTTTCAGTTCTTCATATACTTTTTTATTCCAAAGAAATCTGATGTTAAGTAAGCATGGTAATTTGAAAAGATCTGAAAAAACCAACCGTCAAATTAATGAGGAATTTTTGCATATTTAATTCGGTATGAATCAAAGATGTTGTCAAAGACGGTTGCAATCCACAGTGATACATTACAGATCCCTGCCAACACGGATGCAGATTCCTAGAGAAGACTGAAAAATAACAAGTTTCAATAGCTAATTTTTGCTTGAAATTACATAATGTCTAAAATCAATTTTTTCGCTCAAATTTTTGCATAAAATGAAACATGAAGTGAACTTACTAAAAGTACAGCCCGGATTGATTGCTGAATAAAGTGGGAAATACTGCACTGATGGCTGTATCACAATTGCATTTTTCAAATATATACTTTTAGCATATTTGCATCCTACCAATATCGAATCTGGTGAAAAGGTTGTATTGAACTGAAAACAATATTCTGTTTCAAATATTTATTTATCTTTGCATAAGTGTCATATCCATAACTCCTTGAGAAAACTACATATATACCTCAATTAGACATGATGATGAGATGATTTTTTTCCAGTGCAATGTAAACGATCCATCACCCTTACCATTATTCATTTTAACACGACCACTTAGGCCTATTTTGTCTTTTGCTGTCATGGCAGATTCAATATTCTGGGACAAAGATAAACTGGTTACTTGCGGAGGATATCTAAAATAGCATCTTTAATTTATTTTTCACAAGTTCCATTTATACAGCTCATCTCTATTGTTTTCGCATTAACTTCAGATGTTTATAATATGAGACCAAAATTTTCAAATAACATTTATTTTCACTTATTTTCAAATTCTTTTTAATTTTTTTTTAGAATGAAAGAAATAGATTTACTCATCTCTAAGAAAAAATTAATTTGAATAGTTATTAAAAGGACCTCAGTTCGGGATTCGCAGCAAAAATTCCCGTCAAAGATGTTTTACAGACAAATAAACTCTGCAAATAATAAATTGTAATGAATGCAATTGAATCTGACATATATGGCCAAATTTCTTGAATGTAAAGGATAAACTTCGCATATTTATAATAGCCGTTAATACTGTGCGGTAGAAAAAAAAAGAATATTTCATTAAAAATTAATAAACTTGTGACAAATACTTACTGAAGGATGAACCCGTTGTAGCATTATTTCTGTTTCCCGTAAACGTTTAAGAAACTCATATTCTCGTCTAATATTCTCGGTATTGCTCGATTTGGAAATGAGTTCCCAGCCATGCAATTCAAGTCCTTGCAGGCCAACCGTATCATAAATAGCTCGTAGCTTAGTATCAGAAAGTGCTATAGAAATAGTTCAATTAAATTGATTGCTATTTGTGCTAATCATTAACACTAATTCTTTCAGCTCAAAAACTGCTTTTAAAAATGGCACCATAAATTTGTATGAAAAAACTTACTTTCGTATGCTTTGCGTAATTTCAAAAAAAAATTTTCCGCATTTTTTTTTTCATCAGGATCAAGATGACGATCTGGATGAAACATCAAACATTTCTGTCGATATGATTTATTAATTTCATCTTGTGTTGCCTACAATTCAGAAAAATTTTTCATTTATGCCAATGATTAAATTAAACATAACACAAAGTTTAGCCATTAAATCCTATCACTTTCACCGAATACATCAACAAAAAAAAAAAATTATTCCAATTGTTGTTCAG
Organism: Mansonella perstans; assembly: GCA_037074765.1. Taxonomy (NCBI): domain Eukaryota; kingdom Metazoa; phylum Nematoda; class Chromadorea; order Rhabditida; family Onchocercidae; genus Mansonella; species Mansonella perstans. Next base: position 36,200 of record JBAMDO010000249.1, on the reverse strand, counting down.
TTCAAAATTATTCAATTCATTGTTCAGTTCAATCGAGTTCATTCAATGAATCGGAGGGAATAGATCCTTCATCAAAAACCAGCTCATCGTATCTCAGTAAAATTGCTCCTTTTATAAATACTTGAATTTAAAAATATATCTTCTTCTTCTTCTTCAAAAAAAAAACTCACATCTTTAGGTACATTTAAGATTGCATAAAAATCGAGATCTTCATCATCCAAATTGTCTGCTCTTTCCTCATCTCCATAAATTGAACTCACAGACGAATCACCTGACATTTATACTAGGTAACTTCTTTTCTTTCAATTAATTATTGGTTATTTCCAATCTAACCTGCAATAGTTTAATCTTTACTTTATAATATAATCAATTCCATACGTCATTTCTGACAAAAGCTGAAATAAAATTGAAATGATGAATGATTTGTAGAACAAATTCATTAAAAGAACTCTTCACCTTACACACCTGCTATCAATTGACAAAAGATATTTAAATATTTAAATAAAAAAAAAAAATATTTAAAAATATTTACAAATATTTAAAAATATGAAATAATGTAGCGCCTAAGGACTATTTGAAAAAATCTTTTTCAATACTTTTCTTCACAAATTTTTAAAGAATTTGAAATTAGACGAAGTCAACATTATCTGAGTTAATTTTACTATCTTTTTAAAGATTAAAAAAACAATCATAAATTATGAGCTATAAGCAATAAATGATTCATACTATTAACGTATCTAACTGCCCATACAAGTAAATCTATATTTCTAAATCAATCCTAGTTGACAAATTTTTACATCTCAAAACTTTCAAATTTCATTGCAAACATCGTCCACAAACAATTTACCAGAGATGACATAGTAGCATGTCGCGATGGTTTGGTAATTATGCAAATATATCCAACTTATTCGCGGAATTTCTTTTCAGAACAAATCTATTCTGAGAAATACCAATGGGAATGTAGTTCTTCTGAGGGAATAAATCCTATCAATAATAATGCGCATGAAATTCAAAGCTATTCAAGATTTTATTTCTAGTAGTTGTTTAAATCAATTAAGTTCAATCATGAGCTATATCAATTCTCAAAAAGAGAAGAAATTTTGTGAAATTTGATTCGAAATATTTTACACAGATATAGTTATTGACAGTTTGTTGCAGTATCACATCGATATTTCTTGCAATCTTTCAAATAAATTTTACACAATGTTCTTTTACTGATAAATTTTTCTTTTTTCGGCTCTATCAAAACCTGTGTCAGATATTGTTTTCTGTACAAATTCTTAAAGAAGCCAACATTATCAGAATTAATTCTATTACGTTTTGAAAGATTTAAAAAAAAAACAGTCATGACCTATGACCTATGACCCATGAGCCATGAACCATAAGCCATGAGCCGTGAGCCATGAACCATATGCCATACTTTCATTCCTAAGCTTCCACTCCGAAAGCGTGAAGACTTGTGTAGAAAATGTTTTTTTTGTTGAAGAATATTCCTGCAATCGTTACACTTTTAAGTTTCACCTTCAATTTCTTGAAAATTACAACTTGGAATCAGCAAGTTTTATTTCAGTACTTTAACTATCGTCTCATCCATTAGATAAGTTTTGTGTAATGTGACAGGAAACTGTAGGCATTGAAATTTTAAACATTAATTGAAAATTGATATTTTTTTTAGAGGACAATGTCGTACTATGTGAAACTGTGAGAACAATAGTAATAATATATCTGTAAACAACTGATACTGCAGTTGCAGTTTGATCAGAAATCATTTTAAAAAACAAGAATGAGATTATAAATTATTGTGCTGATGCAAAATAGGATTTGAAAAATTCAATGAATAGAAATATATCACAGTATTTCAATGTTAAACTTCTTCAGTGAATGTTAGAAATAAATGCTAAAGATATTCCATTTAGATCCCGCTTTTTACCGTAACGATCTAGCTTGCTAAGGTATTCAGTCTGCATAAGCAAATTTTCAGCGATCTATTGTATATATAGATGCTTTTTTTTTAAATTTCAAAAAGTCTGCCAATACCTCTTACCATTTCCCACTTGTATCATTTGTAAAAATTTACTACTTATTGGAAAATGAGATTAACATCGGTACTTAAAAATTTCAAGGAAAACCTCTTCGGAATATTATTGACAGATTAATTCTTTTTTAATGAAGAAATGGACCGAAATGAATTTGAAGTTCACATTTGAAATTTTCATATTCTTTTTTATAATAGATGACACTATCATAACTGTTTGGAGCAATATTTTATCATTCTGGAACCATATGTTCTAGCTTACGATGCTAGGATGTATTCCGATAAGTCAATGATTTTGATTAAGAGAAGCCACAAAATGGAAACTGTGCATTTCTTAAATGCTAAAATTGTGAATAATTATTAAGATGAAAATGACCAACAAAATTTTAGCATCTGTCACTTATACCTAAAGAATAGTTTAATATATCTTTTAACACCAATTATTTAAGCTCCTTCTTGAATTTATTCAAAATTGATTTTACTATCTATCACACAATACATATATGGCTGTTAAAAATATCATTTATTCAAAAATTGATGATGTTGATTCACTGTTTTTCACTGGTGATTGAAGGACTTCTCTGGCGACATTTGTTTTTGTTTTTCTCTGTTCAGTACCAATGATGCGTTTTTGGCGAAATCTCTCAGTAACTTGAATCTACAAATTTACATCTGAAGCAACTTTTATTTTATGTTTTCAAATCATAGTTATTTTTTTTTTTGAACGATTTCAAAATCACCACTTATAGGAAGAATATCACTATTGGTGTGTTATTTTGCCGAATGAGTAAGTATATGTAATTGAAATGAATAGCTTTTGATGAACCTGTTTAATGATAATGTTCATAGAGGTTGAAACTTCAATAGATGCACCAATATTAATGTCACAATTTGTCAGACCCTTATATCCTGGAGCTGAAAATAAAGTCAACATGCAACCATCCGAAAATAATGCATATCCATGAAGTGGTGCCTGAAAATTGTGACAATATTTTAGAAATAGATCAACTTATTTCTTACTGTCGCCAGATATGTCTTTGAAAGTATCCACCAAAACATTTGACATTCTCGAAGCAGAAAAATATTTCCAAAATTTCTTTTGTGAAATTTTATTTTCATAATACAAAATATTAAGACTTTTTGGTACTTTTTGTTCAATGTTAATCTTCAAAAATCATGTAAAATTTCTCATATGTGTTCCATCCTATAAAATGCCTATTCATTTTATTGGCATTGAAACGAAAAGTTTCAAAAATTGAAAATGAAGAAAGTAACTAAGAAATGTTACTTTGTTCTTCTTCAAAATTATCCATAATTGCTAATTAAAAATTGTTTTGTATAATTTTTAAAAATTACAACTAATGCATTTAGCCGTAATTTTTCAGTGCAATATCACCTTTACTCCTCCTAATAATCATTGTAATTTCCTTCCTTGCCTGTTCATTTTTTGTTATCATATTTTTAAGGTTAGAAATTTTTCACAATTAACGAGCAAAACAAAGTATTTTCGAAAAAGAAAAAAGAAGACTGAGCTTGATGTCCACGAATGAGCATGTCGATGTCCAGCTTCTTGCACAGATTTTGTACTGTATCAGGCGCAAATAATTGTCCAATGCCATACAATGGTTCGCGTTCAAAATTACTTCGAAAACCAGTGCAGTTCGGAGATATATCAGGATCTGACCATACCAAATCACATTCCAATGATCCAACTTCAAATTCTTCCAAAGGTCGTCGAATTTCTCGGATTGCCTAAATTTTATCAATCGATCATGATTCAGTGAATTCAAAAAAGATTTTAATGAGACATGTAGTTTATGGGACACTTCGGATAGATGACACTTTAATGGGACATTTCGGATAGATGAACAAGCAGACCTGCAGCGAAGTAAGTTTTGGGCCAATACCACCATGCATTCCAAGAATTCGTTCACCAATGAGTACAGCCAATGGTAAATTATTGAACAAGGATCGAAAGTAAGGATATAATGCTCGACCATCTCTACCTTCTGCAGTAATATTTTAATAATTATAGACCATTCCCAGTTCTCTCATTCGTCCAATTATCTTTTAAAGTTTTGTTAAGACTAGGATGTTAATACGATTTTTTTGATTTCAAATTTACCGAAATTTTCAGGAAATCTGATGCAAACTTCTTCATAGAATGAATATGTACGATTCAGTGACTCTTCTTCATGATTACCGCGGCATAAAAAAATATTTTTCGGGAAACGAATCTTAAAGAAAAAAATAATTGAAGCATTAGTTGAATTTTGTTGTCAATTTAGAAATTGAATCAAAAAACTTACTTTAAGTGCAGTAAGTAATGCAATCACTTCAATACCATGCGAACCGCGATCAACATAATCACCTAAAAATACGCTACGTACTTGGCTCGGCCAACCATTTAAATTAAACCATCGATGTAAATCACTGTATTGGCCATGTATATCACCATATACCACACAGGGTAATGGGACCTGAAATTTATTTCACTAATTTATATTCATTACTTAACATCGAATCATAGTCTTTTTTGAAGAAAACTAAACTATTGAGATTGTTTTGATTTGATCAATACCTCCAACAGTGTTGGTTCTTCCAGAAAGATTTGGGCTCCTTGAAGAAGAATTTGTCTAATTTCTTCGAATTTGAATGCAAATTGTCTTGGACCGTTCTTAATCAACTTCACCAATAAATCTTCATTCAGATCATCCGAAACTAAATATTTCAACAAAATACAGGGTTTTGGAGAACTTGTAAAACCAATATCTCTTAGCATTTATGAATAATTATCTAGTCTCTTCACTGCTAACATATTTTGAAATCTTACTGCTTTTCTTAAAGCCTATGATACTTTTGTTCCATTGCACTTCAATGACGGTCGATCATTTTACCTTTGCACATCAGGAAAAGCTGATCTTATAAGAAAGATAATTCCGGATGACGAATTATTAAGATAAAAGAGAAATCATTATATCACAATATTAGTTAATTATATCTTATCATTGTATCACAAATATTTCTTATTATCATATCTTAGCATTATATCATAAAATAACCTACAGATATCATCGTCTCTTGCAGAACAATCAACATTAGTTATGTCATCTGTTGTAGCATAAGTTATCACCCGAGTGATTTTTGGAGGCCTTTTACTTTTTGACACTGTTTTCAGTCGAATACTATGCTTTATTGTTCTAAAGGAAAATTCTATTGAAATTTCACCGAATTAAATTATAAACATGAAAGTGAAAAATAATGTGAATTCAAGGTCACTGGATTTGACTTTCAAATAAACTGATCATCATACAAAAAAGCAAAACAGATTTGTAATTTTCTGAATCTGATTTGTTAAATTTAAATTAATTTGCTATCAATATTTGTATGGAAAGTTTGTTGTAAGATTAGCCAAAATGAACCTAGATTATGGAAAATCTTTTTCTGTATGATTGTTCATGTGGCTAATATCAAATGATCTGCGAATGAAAGGGAAGCAAAGTAAGAGATAACTTGCAAAGCAAGGAATTTATTGAAATTACAGATGTAACAACATACTGTAGCAGTGCATTTTGTTCCGAGCGTGTAAGTTGCGCCGGGACAATTGTATTTGTACGATCTGAATGGATCACTCTAGTAGATGGTTTTTGTCCTGGGGTACAGATCATTCCCGGAATATCTTCATTATTAAAGATATCATTAGCAGCTGCTTGTAAATCAACCATTTCTCCAACTTTAGCTTTCAAACTACAATTATTAATGGGCTATTTAATTTTTGTAATAATTTTTTTAGGAAAATTCTAAGCATTCAAAAATTTATATTTGAAAAATTAGAAAATTTTTAACAGCAGGAAAAATTATTAAGTTATGAAGTAGCCTTTACGTTATATTAGCCATTACTTTATACTACAGCGTAAGACAATAATTGATAACTGGAAAAAAGCTGGAAATTTGAGATATCTTTTCACCAAATTTTTTTTCAGTGTCTATACTTCTGGTCATCTCCAAAGATAAACTTATCATTACATAGATTGATGTTTCTTTCGTCTTTTGTTAATAAAAAAAATGACAGCAGCAACAACAGCAGCAATTATCACAGCCACACAAACAATTCCACTGATAAGACCCCAGGGAGTTTTGCTCACTTTATTAGCCATAATTGAATCACCACCATTGATCTTTTGAGGCATATTGATGTCAATTGCTGCTCTTTTCAGTTCTATGAAATGGTCCAGTAAAATTTAATAATATGGATAAATGTGCCATGCAGTTTACAGATCCGGAAAAACTGTGGTAATATTTAAGTCATGTTAATTTTACTTCCCATTATTGATCTTAATGCATCCCCTGAATGATCCTTTGAACTTTATTTCTCGAATTCCCATCTATATATTCAGAACTGACATCAAAAGAAAATTTCAAATTATAAAATTAAATAATTAAAAACTTTTATTTATATTTCAGTTCAAAACTTTGTTTATCGCACTTTGTAAGAATTGGAATTATTTTGAAATGAAACGTAAAGAAAAATTGAAAAAATTTTTGATCTTATGATTTCCACAAATACAAATAGTGAAGTGCTTTTCCAACGTATCATGAAGGGATTTAATTGGAATCAATTAATCAACTAGAGAAAACAACTTTGGATTCCTGAAAAGCAGTTCGTTTTGGATTTAAAACACTTTTGCTAACCTGGTACTCTTGCATTTGATTTGTTCTTATCAGTTTCTCCAGGAAACACTTTTGTATCATCTGAATGATCATTTGAACTTTAATTTAATTTCATAGTTACAAACTTTTTTTCAATGTCAATACCGAGAAATTTAAGTTAAAACTCGAGAAAGAAAGATAAACATAACTTTCCATTTCATATTTTAATTTAGAAGACTTCTTTAAGAACTGAAATTTTTTTTAAATTGAAATTTAGAGAAAAATTGAAAAGATCAAATCTTCAAGAGAAGAAATATCTAAAAATACAACTTTTTTGCAGATAATTTCCGTTGCACTTTGTTGTATTGCAACAGCAATATTGAAACTGTCGATGAGATGAAAATCGAGATTTATTGATTGTCACAGGACATTTCTTGAATGTATTGTTGTGACAGTTTATGCTATTCATTATCGTTCTGTACTTTGTAAGAATTCTTTTACTTTTACTTTCCTAAAGTTGTTACTTCGAGAGAACTAATTTGAGCTAAAATATTTCCGATAGTATTTTCTGCACTTCCCTCATCTTTCACAATTTTCGCAGTCAAAAAAAAATTTCTTTTCTTTAAATCCCAACTAATTTTGCATATTAGAGGAAGAAATGTAAAGTTTAATAATTTGCAATGAATTAATGGAAATATTTTGAAATAATGATATCAGTTAGAAATGTTATAAACATTGGCATAAAGAAAGAAAGCATGAGTTTCAAAGATTTCACTAAATTTTAATTGACTTAGCAAGAATTATTATAGTTGGGAATGATCGGTCAAAATCAAAGTTTCTTGGCTTTTTTGTGCAGTGATAAATAAATTATGCTAGAAAAAACAATGAATGTAAATAACTTGATTGTTCCGGAAGTATTCAAGCATTTTTTCTTTCAAAAATAAATCCGGTTAATTGTACCTTCGTAAAGGCGACATTACAGCCATAAAGTATGGTATCAGTATCATCAAACTGTACCGTATAACACATTGATGATATGTTATCCGTTTCACTAATGCATTTCTCAAGCACCAAAGGGTGAGCATTTACCACACATTTCAAATGGTTATTTTCGCTATCATTTATATTTTCTCGTTTACTGCAGAAGAATGGCATGATTTCAGAAAAATCATTAAGGAAGATCTTTTGAAATTCCAAGTTCATCTGTTTCCTGTCACCAAAAAATTGAAATAACAAATATCTTCATTAAAAAAGAAAACAATACATTTAAATAAAATGTCAGTTAGCGTATAATTAATGATTACATTGGTCAACTTAAAAATTGTTTGATTCTTAAACTAACTGTAGCAAAATTATCAAAATTTCAAATTCAAAAATATCAAAAACAATTAAAAATATTATTGCACAGAGAAACATTTGAAATTTCAACATTGCTGAATGCAGCATAATGAAAATATTCGTAACAATAACTATCTTAAATTTATGCATTGGAATTGAAACTTATAACAAAATTATTAATATCTCTTATCACACTTACATGAGAAAACATTCAGCAGTGAATAACCATAATGATAACAAAATCAGCCACATAGGACGACCTAAGTAATAAAAAATAAAAGTTATATTAAAATATAACTATTTATAATCTCATGAAAATTCTCCACATGCTACGGTTTACTCTATGATGCGACTTTTTCTAACAAATCAATTTTTAAAAATAATAAAATCCTCAACATAAAGTTATTTACAACAATGTCACAACGCTAAGATCTGGTCATTTTATAAACTAATTTTTAACAATTCAAAAGAATAATCCCTTCGATTATTGTTAAAGTAACAAATGCTATGACAATACATTTAAAATTCAAACATAATATTACAAGGTCATTTTAACCAATTTATGAGTACAAAATAATGCTAAATGATTGACGTATTAAATGGCTCCATAGCTAATCTACACTTATGTTCAATAAATGAGGTCAAAATTATCAGCACTTTTACCTGTACAACATGTCATAGAAATAAAAAAAAAAAAAAAAAAAAAGTCATTTTATGAACAGAATAGCACAAAGAACACTATGTCTATCGAAAAAGCTTATCTATTTTATCAATGATAATACTTTAAACATCTTTTGAAAATTCTTTAGATGAAAGAATTTATTTAGCATTATAAAAAAAAAAAAAAAAAAAAGGAAAAGAAAAAAATTTGTGAAGAAAAAATAGTTATTAAAATGTATAAAAATACTAAAATTAAAATTGAATCAGAAAACAATTATTGAGGGGATCATTTATGAATTATTACAAAGAAGATAAATTATTTCGCGCATTAAGAAACTGTACATAATAAATTTGAAAGTGATTTTTATCGCCATCTTATTTGTACTCGGCAATATAGGTTAAACAAAAATTTCCCAAACTAATAATAAAGCTAGCTATAATTTAATCTTTTTTCCAGGGGATTTCAAAAAAGATTTACCGCAGAATATACCACGGAAAATAAAGTCCAAAAAAAAAAAAAAAAAAGAAAAAAAAAAGGATATGGCACTAAAAATGTTCAAAAAAAGAATTGAAAAAATCGCCGAAAAGCAAATTTATGTAGTAAGAAAACCAACAATGGCAGAATTCTAGTTTGGTATATCACTGTTATATTGCACGCTTTAAAAACATTACTACTGCTTACTCTAAACATTTAAACTTAGACGAATTGCATGCAACCCGCTGACATAATTAAATTTTTATAAGTTATTCATTTCGAAGAGTTCCGAAAAAAATTGACCTTCCAATTAACATATTAGCATAATAAATAGTAGAAATGTCAGTGAGAGTGCAAAAATAGTAGTACGTGGATATATAAATAAAAAACCGGCTAGCATACAAACAACAGTAATGAACATCGAAAAGGTAAAAAAAGTATTAATGTTTTAAGTTTGTATTTAAAAAAAAAAAGTGAGATATGCGTAGGGAAAATAACATGATATGTATATTTTGTGTAATAATGAGACCAAAGTCATTTCTTGAACTTAATGTTGCAACTATAAAAATCTAAAAAAAAAAAAAAAAAAATTTAGACAGAGAACATCAGAGAATTCAGGTAGTATTAGTAGTAATATTAAAAGAACACAACTAAAAAGAATGTTTTCCGTAGATGCATTAAGTAACACAGAAACAGAAAAGAAAAAATCGGAGCCAATCACTATACACTAGAGGATTGCTTATTCCTGAATTGCTTATTACATTATTACCTGAGATAATGGACAAGCCAACGAACAACATCAAAACATTTTGATTAATGAACAAATAAATAACCAGGAAACCGTAACTTATACATTGCATCAGTAAAGACCTGATCAGAACTGAAGTATTCATTATCCTAACAAATATCACCGGTTGGACAGTAAGACGCCAAGCGCTAATAACTATTAACCAAGCCAAACTTAGTAGCTTTGTTGCAATTTTCTCGGTTTCCTATTATCTTCTTATTGTCTTTCACATTTGCAAAAGACATCTTGTGCTTTATTTCCAACTCTTTATAACAGGAATTCTTATCACAAATCAAAGATCTCATTACACATCCTCTGTAAAGAAATTTTGAGAACTTATCACTGATTATAATAATCTATCGTTTAAATTTATTTCACAGATGCAAAATGGATGTTTGCAAGGATGCTGGTACCAGTTCCACATTTATTCGCACCATTTCTTGCACTGTGTTCCGCACGGGTAAATGCGCAACCATCTCATCAAAAATAACACCTACTGGTGCTGTTGAACCATTTGTAGAGGAACATGGCTGAGACGTTTGTTCTCTTACAAGAAACGTTTGAATCGTGTAAGGTTTCCTATCTGTTGACAACTGTCCATATCCTTCTGGCATCGTGTCCAAATCTGGCAAATTTGTCTAAAGAAATGTGAAGTAAATTCTGATTTGCAAATTTCATTAACAGATATTCGGAATTGTACAAACTTCCATTAATCACTTTCTGGAAATTCATGACTATGTTTTTGAAAACCAGATCGTATTGAAATATTTTTGAAGCTTTAGAGTTACATGTGTTTTCAAACGCTACAACAAAAAGCATGACGACTGATTCCTCAAATTCTCAAAGCCTCAAAGCATTTGTGTTTTTCAATAATCTGAATTGCAATTACAGTCGAATACCTACAGTATGGATAATTCGTTCATGCTCCTTCCGATTGCTACCATTTTCCACATTCAACGTAATTTTCCCCTCCCTTACTCCAACCAATTTATTGACGTCCTGGCTTCGTCCATTTTCTGTAGCACCATTCACTACTAATTCTTCCGATCCCATTTTATTACTTGTTTGGCTTCCAATATGACATAAAAGATGTTTTTCGTAATCTGTCCGTGACCAAAAGCGGTATTTACAGCCTTCGAGCAAGCAAATATAACGCTTCTTCCATAATTTACCTGATATTTGTTAGGCCTAACAAAAAGTAGAGCTAATCCATCTGTCTTTGCAAGAAAAGAGTTAATAAGCTAAAAATTAGTTAAAACCAAGAGTTAAATCTCAAAAAGGAAAAAAATAAGCGATGCAATGTTACTATATGACAAAGGTAATAACATAGTAAAATTTAACAGTCACGACTGTAACTTATAACCAATAAAGTCCATTTATTTAAAATCTCTAATAACATAGTAAAATTTAACAGTCACGACTGTAACTTATAACCAATAAAGTCCATTTATTTAAAATCTCTAATAACATAGTAAAATTTAACAGTCACGACTGTAACTTATAACCAATAAAGTCCATTTATTTAAAATCTCTAATAACATAGTAAAATTTAACAGTCAAGACTGTAACTTATAACCAATAAAGTCCATTTATTTAAAATCTCTAACTGCTGAAATACATCGATGAATGACTAAAATATCACCAGAACTATTTCAGTATCACAACTGCATCATTAGCATAAGCAATTTCATAAAAGCATGATTTAAAAAATCCTTTTTCATAATGCCCTCTTTGGCTGAGCTTACATGAAATATTCACAGCAATGACTTACGAGACGTGATAACACCAGCAGATTTATTTTTTCCATTCTTCGGTGAAAACTTCAATCTCCACTGATGAACAACAGAAACGTGCTTGTTCAGCATGCCACGACTACGATATCGTCGCGAACACCATGATATTGGGCAATCAAAAAGTTTTTGCTAAAATTATGCTCAACTTATTTGGCGAATACAGGTTTTCTCCTGAAGCGTTACAATTAGTAACAACACTGTACGAAATTTTCAGCAGAAAAATTGACTGTCAATGATTTCAATCAACAGGCAAATTTCAGTTGAGAACGTTTCAGTATATGTTTCTATAATATCGAATGCTTAGATCTTTAACACAGCTAATGGTAGAGTTAGGCGATAAAAAACATAATGTTATCCGCCTGCTAATTAAATTAGCACCGATGCAATTCGCAAGTAAATTTCCCGAAAATCCACATATTATCAAGACATTCAAAATCCCAGTGATAGAATAAAACAAGGAATTTAAAACTATCCTGTAGAAAACTAATCAAAATATTCGTGTAATAAACGATATGCAATAACGATGTATTAAAAAGTAAGCGTTGAACAGCAGAATCAATTACTCAATCAATTACAACTTTCTGAGCTACCTGATACTCATTTTCTTCCAGCGCTTCGTCCTCTTTTATGCCTGTTGTGCTTCTATTTGCAGATCTATCCTCTGAATCAGCCCATGAATCCGCCATATTCGAAAACTGGAAACTGTATTGCGTACACAGCGGTTCTATATTATGAGCTGCCACTGCAGGAGAACCCGTTTCTTAAAAAGCAAAAGTAATCATATGAAATGAATGTGTACGTCAGCAAATTACCTATAGAAGTCATGAGAGCTTGATTTCAATCCTTTTCGCTTAATTTAATAGTTGAAAAAAAAAACCACTAAAAATATTCCAAGTTATCAGTAGTTCAAGGGAAAAACTAATAAAGTCCATCTTTTGGATTTCGATCATTTCATCATTTGCATATCAATCGCTACAATCACTCGGTAAACGACAAACCTGGACTACGAATAACCAACGGATGATTATGAATCATGTGTAGCTGAAATTGAATTTGATCATTGAATACATCAGCACAATGCATGCAAGTGAATTCATCTCGCTCTGTTATTTGCTGCTGCAAGTTTGTAAGAGATCCATCAAGCATTGTAGCACTTTGTCCACTTTTAATCTCGTAAGCATCCTTAAAATCAGCAAATTTTATCCCAATTCAAAAAGAACGCTGTGAAAAAAATCATTCAGTTACTTATTATTATCGATTAGTAACGAATGTATGATTAAAACAGCTAAGGAATTGCTATTAATTAGTTGCGAATACTTCGCAATGTAAAATTAGTTTAAGTTTACATGTTTCCAATTACTCAATCCGCAAAAGTATTCACCGACTTTTATTAGAAACAGCATTGGTTGTTCAAAAATAATAGAAGATATTTTTCACCTTTAAGAAACTTTCTAAAGACTCCAAGCTCATATCCATTCCGTGCTTCTCGCTAAGATGCTTCTGCATTGCTACCACACCAGTACTTCGTATATCACACAGCGGACATTGCATTTGACTAAAAGATAAAGTACTACATAATTTTAAAAAATTCAGCTACCTATTCTTTTTCAAAACATTAAAATTTCACTTCAGAGAACAGTAATTTGGGATGGAAAAAGGATGCATTATCAACTTTCGGTTTAACTCACTTTGCCACCAAGAAATTATACAAGTTCTACAAACTTACCGAATTAAGTTCGTTTGAAGGACAAATGCTCTTTCAAATGCAATTTTCAAATCTTCCAAAAAGCGAGCCGAATAACGTTGCATTATCGGCATTAATTTATGTCAAATCAAATCAGTGAGAAACAAATAAACACAAATAACGAACTCGAAACATACAAATACTTAAAGCAAGTAGGACAGGACACAGGCAGCAACAGTGGTAGCGAAGAGTAGCTCAAAAAGTAATCGAACGAAAAATGGGAAAGTCTGCAAAATTTCCCAGAAAAAAGAACGGGATGGACGTCTTTCTCTCTCGTTGCACCACTACACAGGCACCGCAACGGCAACGGTGCATGCCACATTCGCTATACGACCACCACGATCGATTTTACTGGCAAATGTACTTATTCTGCTCTCTTCAACTGATGATTGTCGAATAAAAAACTCTTCAGCATTTCAAGAATTCATACGAAAAGGGAAAGCATATTTTTTCTTCCTTTTCCAACACAAGTCATTGCTTCTAGATCACTATTCCAATCTACCAAATAATGCGGATGATCATCATCATCATTATCTTAGAACTTCGCTCTCTTGAGTGATTTCGGAAATTCTCTCATGAAAGCGGAACGTTACAGACGAAAATTGCACTTCTGTCATCACTATCACTTCTATACATCTGAAAAATTTTAAACAGACTTTAAAACTAACAAAAAAAAATTACTCATTATTCTTTCCACTTTGATCTGCAATTTTATGAGCATGGCTCGGAGTCGATGTGCTGGTGATACTTGAGGTAGAACTGAGAGATCCACGATGGCCACGTGATACAGGTAATGAAACAACATTATGAACTTCCTGCTTGTGTTGCTTTAAAGATTCACGAGTTTGCCCTACATTTGTGTTACAAATATCGCAGCTGAAAGAAAATCAACAGAGCTTTGACTATAGAGGATGCTTGTCCAATTTCCTTCAGTCTATTTTCTTCTGTTTAATTCTGTTATATATTTCTTTTAAAAATCATCATTGCACACTTTTTCCTCACATAATTTGTAATATTTGGAAAATCAATGTAAAATTAATATATCAGTCATAATAAATACCGAAAAGCAATCGTGCCAGATTTCTCTTTTTCCAAAGTGTCGATATTTGCAATGACTGTTTTATGCTCATCAATGACAATGCCATGCATTTTGAGCATATGCGTTCGAAGGAAATATTTGTTACATACTTCCTTATTGCAAACATCGCAATAATTCTTGCCCGTTGTCGTATATTGCTTTTTAGGTTGTCGTGACTGAGGCGAAGAAAATATGTTTGTTATGCTGTTCATATAAATATTTAAAAGAGTCAGGAGCAAAACATGACAATTATTAAAATATCGAATCTGCTGAATTCTCAATAAAAAAAAAAAAAAAGCAATAATCAAAGATATACAATATTGATGGGCGACGCAACTATTCCTGGTACAACTGTTGAATTACGAGGTCGGTCTGTATCATTACTCTGATTATTCTGTTGTTTTTGTGATTGTAGATGGCTTAGTGGTGACAATAAGTTAAATGAGTTAAGGAAAGTGCTCAAGATATTATGCTGCAATAACAGATGTTGTTGCAGGGTAGCACGACTTTCGCATTCCTGTCCACACATTTCGCATGCTTCTTTATTGGTCGATGAATGTTTTGATGGTGATCTTAAAAGAAATTCGATTCCCATAGAATTTTTGAAGTAAATATCAAATGAATCAATAGCACAAAAATGAATAACTGACGATTGTTGTTGTGCTTGCATCGGATCAGTTTTAAATGATGATAGCAACTCTTGCGCAATTGCATTCTCCTGAGCTTGACGAGCGATCAATGCGAATAAATCACCCGTGTTTGGTAATTGACTTGCAACGTTTGCAAGTGCTTCTTCGTCAATCCGGACACTCTCCGGCCTGTAATTGTACTGCTACGATTACTCTATCTGACAAACAAGAATTAAATAAAAAAGGATTTACCTAGCTGCACCGACATACTCATCATCATCTTTACTTCCGTCATCAGTCATTCTCGCTCGTTTGGTCGGTGATGAATCCGTATTAGACAAGCAATTAACAATAACAGATGTTGACTGAGACGAAGTCGTTTTTGAAGGAGATATCTGTGAAGTGTCTAGCACGTTCTGATTGCAAAGTGCAGCAATGAAGTCAACTGGACTAAAGTTAATCGCCGTCGAGGTAGTCGGCAAATCCACAGGAAAATTTTGTGAAGCCGCTGCTAAAAAAATCCATTTAGATGTAACAAATTTTGTTGAAAAATTCGAAGACTTGACGAAAAACACTCAATCCTCAATTCAACAGATACCAAAGTGCGATAGAAGGAAGACATTTGATTACCGAACTGCTTTCGGATCATACGAAATTCAGTTTACAAATCCATTCTCATCGCACGCTGAGCAGATACGATTCGCATTTGTAAGTACAAGACTAACTAACGTGACGCTAATGATGTAACATTGCATTCAGATGGCGAATTTTTGTCCGGAAATGGAATGCCATGTTTTTTCCACTTATGTGTTCGAAGAAAGTAGCGATTGCAAAAATTCTTGTCACATATCTCGCAGTAGGTATCCTGGAAAGTTGAAGAACAGGGTTCCTTTGGAGTGTGGCTCAGCAGCTCAAACAGCTCACAAAATGGCTTTCAATTCGAATGAGTAATCCTGTATTTTTCTCTTAATAGAGGAAGAAATTCCAACTGAATGAAAGCAGTACGGGTTTACCTTCGAATTCCCAGCACTACTAGCAAATGATGAATTGAGGATTGAGCCTGGGCTGCAATTTGCTGATGGAACCGTACCCGCAGAACCACTGGTACTACCAAGTACTGCTAGAATCCGAAGATAATCCTCAACTGATGCAGGCGAAAAACATTGGTTCATCAGTTGCATGTGCTCCAGAACCGATGGCATTCGTTGTGTTAGAGCAGCTATGCTTCTGAAATTTCAGTAGACAATAAAATAATGCACAAAATATTTGCCATCCACTAAATTTTTGAAATCTTACAGGGAAGAGACACTATTTGGCAATCCTGGGAAAAAATCAGAGATCCATTTCGAAAGATCAAGCTGCTGTGATTCCGATGCTGATGAAGGCTGCAAATTTTCGCTCTCTGCCAGAGCAATATCTTCAGGATTCATTTTCGTTGGACTAAAATCAATCAAATTTAAATCGAAATTTTTATTCCTTAATAAGCAATCACAAATCTCAGATCCTTTCTTGTTCAAAGACAATAAACGTAATTAGTGCATCAAAACCTTAGATCACTGTTATCTACAGAATCCCGTCCTTTTACAGATTCCACTTCACGATCCATACTACTAAATGGTTTGGGTGATAGCGGTGATTCAGCGCCACATGATGAAGTCGCCATTTCGGATGACGTTGATGCTGCTACTTCAGTTTTATTATTTTCATTAATGGTTTCTTCTTCTTGTTCATTTGTTGTGATGGTATTATTGCTACCATTTTGATCCTGATTTTGACCTGTTGTTGTTGTTGTTGTTGTTGTTGTTGCTGCTGCTGCTGCTGCTGCTGCCGTTGCCGCTACTGCTGCTAAGTGACTTAGATACATTGCTCCCAAATTCTGAAATAAAATTTACACTATATTGCTTACATTTTATAATTTCACTTTACTCAATTTCAGACAATTTGCACATATCGAAACACACCGATTCAGGAGGTCGAAAAAATGGTATGTCCAATTGTGCATTAGCAAAAACTGATGGCAAAAAATTGTAAGGTGTAGGTAGTACTGAAGCAGACTGTATCAATTGCTGATGATGTTTCGCATTTCCATCACCACCGCCACCCAAACTCGATGGTATCATCATATGACACTTCTACTCTGCAATTTCCTCCCTAATAAAATCCAAAAATTTCAAAAATGAAATAATAAACTTACGTTTTCCTTCAAGTATCCTATTCAATTTAATAATTGGAAATGAAATAGGAATAGAAAGTTACTGAAATATGAGTACTTATATGTTTTTTAAATAAAAATGTTACACTTCACTAAAAAAACTAACAATTTAAAAGTACACGGAACTGAAAGAAAAAGAATCTAATACTGTATGCTATTGCATGGACATAAGAATAATTCTTATCATTTGATAAGGATTAATTACATTTTTCACTCTCTCATCAGTTTCACAAGTAAATGACACAAATAGCTTTCTCTCTCACACTTTTAAATCATTATTTCTAAAAACAAACAACTGTCACATGAATACGTACAAGAAATTGACATTTATTCAATAAATTATTCATAAAATAATAGTTAAATTTAAATGGATGAAAGAAAAAATTATTGCTTTATTAATTAAAATAGCTAATATTATCCAACGATAAAAGTATGCTCAAATATACGCTAAAAGATAATAATCATTAAATTTTGAATTTCAATATTAAAATTTATTCTTTCGAAAAATGTATATGAAAGAATGAGGAGAAAAATGTAATGGGAAAAAGTTATGTGCTTCGTTAGAATTAAAAAACAAAAAAAAAAAAAAAAAAAAAATGCAAATGACAGATGAATAGTGTAATATGAAAATGATCAGTACAACCGGGAACGGATATAACTATAATAATAAAGAAATAAACAGCAAGAAGATATTTGAGAGAAAGCGGGATAAATAACTGAAACTAGGTTTTTTAATTTTTTAACTGTAACAATTAAATAACTGAAACTAGCTAAATTTTTAACTGTAAAAATTAAATAACTGAAAACTAGCTAAATTTTTAACTGTAAGAATTAAATAACTAAAATTAGCTAGATTTTTAATTGTAACAATTAAATAATTGAAACTAAATTTTTACTTTGCTAAATGTAATCATATTTGATAAACATTGCGATAATTTCAATATTTTCTGGGATAATTTCAAATATTCTTTAAAATTGAAAATGCGGGAATATTTTCATTTTACACGAAAACAAAAGCCTAATATATCCATGTATACGTGCATAATACTACAATTATGCACTGTTAGTGTTATTTCAGTAAAAGATTATGATAATTTACCGTAATTGTTTGTTGTTTTTTTTTTTTTTAAAGAAAGGAATAAGAAAAAAAATAATAACCGCACAGAAAGAATGAATGTATTCAATATGCTCTCCCAAATCTACATTTTCATCAATATATTAACAAAGCTTAACTGACAAATATTACGTGCATTTCTTTTCATTTTCATTGATGCACGTACATCTCATCTTTCATGCATATAATGCTATTATAGGATGCACGGAATTTGTTGATTTTTGCGCCCACTTATAATATATCCCATAAAATTGTTCATTGTTACAAATAGTACTAGAGAGAGACATTGAGATGATCAATGAAATAGTAGATCAACAAATGAAAAGAAAAATGCTCAGACAATAAGATAATATAATAGTGAAATTAATTTACAATGTAAAAAATGGCTCATTCATTGTAAGCAAATGGACAAATAGCGCCAAATGGCTAAAAGTGCCAAATGGACAAAAGTACCAAATGGACAAAAGTACCAAATGGACAAAAAAATGGACAAGAAATGGACAAAAGTGCTAAATGGACAAAAGTACCAAATGGATAAAAGTGCCAATTAGTTGTCTTATATAATAAATATGAGAAAATTACAAGCAAGAATTAATCAAATGTATACCTTTAAATAAACAATAATATATATGGAATTTCTGTAATTCTTTCAAATACAAACTCAAATTTTTTTATTTTTTCAAATTTTTATTTTCCAAACATTTTTCAAACAAATTTTTATTTTTCAAACATTTTTATTTTTCAAACAGTCAACAAAAAGTGAGCAATGAAAATTATTATATTACTAAAAAAAAGAATTAATATGAATATAATAATGCTCACATTTTTAGCATAAAATGAACTGATGATACATTCAAGGCTCAAAGATCAAATATTGTTAAAATTTTCAATAATTTAAAAATTTAAAACAACAATTTTATGAATGGATAGATTTAATAATGGATTAGATTGATTATTTCATAACAACTAATTGCAGAATTATTTTATCATGATCATTTTTGATAATATTGAAATGATCATCAATTTCAGTGATTACATTATCAGTTCTGTAATTAGAAATAAAAGATATGAAAGATTAATTAAATATAACGAATCGAAATGTACGAAAAAATGATTGAATGATTCGTCATTTCTATTTTAAAACTGAACAAAATAATTTTAATTGACAGGAAAACTGAAAAATTGATTTTAATGATAATGGGGTTCAAAGTTCATCGTGATTTCAAATTTACCTCAAAAATTCCAGAAAAAAAAAAAAAAAAAAAAAGAACAATTACTGATGATTCCGGATATAACCCTGAAAAGAAATGGGAAATTTTAACAAATTTGTTGAGTGAATTGGGAATATTAATGAAGATTAACGGCGGCAACGACATTGGTGGTGCAATAGGGCACAGAATCATTAATTCAGTTTACACTGCTCGATTTATGGTTGAAAATGGGAATGAAATGATTTGAATATAACGACAATAGGATTGAAATTAATAAAAAAATTAAAAAGAAAAACATTGATAACAAATGTCGGTGCTGCTTGTTTATGTATGCACGATCACTACGTGTGGCTTTTTTAGAAATTATTTTAATTTCACATTCATATTTTCCTTTTTCTTTCCTTTTCTTCATTAACAAAACTCTTCCGGAAGTCTTTACGGAGAATTCTTCAAAAATTATTTTCAAAAAAAAGAAGAAAGAAACAAATATTATGAAAAATGAGCCTCTAAAAGTAAACAAGCATAAAATTTCAAAATGTTTTTTAAAATTTTGATTAAAAATATACAAAAAGTTGGACCTATCATTTGAAATCATTTGATAGCATTTGATAGAGCAATTGAATTAAAATGTAAACATTTATAATGGAAAAAATTTTTTTCTTTTACTGATTATTATAGCGTTAATTTTTGTGCAAAGAAATGATAAGCAAAATTAAGCATAAGCAAGTGGGCGCTTTTGGTCTATATTGAAAATATTTGAAATTTCATTCTTACTTACGCTGAATTTTGTCATTTCCACGCAAACTATCAATATTTTTACAAATAAAAATAGCATACTCAAAAAAAAATAATTGATCACGTGATCCTTGGATATTGCGGAAATTTCCTAAAAACGCATAAATTAACTATAGATCTTGGAAAAATAAAACATTTAATTTGTTTTAAATTGAAATTATTTCATTCCTTTTTTGCAAGAATAAAATATGAATGGAACATTTTGTTTTAAATTACCTAATTGTTGTACTAATTAATTGATTAGTATTCTTTTTTGATTACATCTAGCAAAATTTCTTAATCTTTTTCATTCCACTAATATTTTCAACTTTTTTCTTTTCTTTCCGAAAATAATTATTGTCCTCATGGGATTTAATCAATTTAAATAAATTAATGGATAAATGAAAGAATGCTACTCTTTACTTCATTACAGAGTTATTGATTAATTTAATTTAACCAATGAAGAATTCTTTCATCTTTTTCGCCTAAAAAAGAGCCATAATTGGGACAATTAATAAATGAAATGAACATTTATGAAATAATTTCTGTAGGAAAAAAAAATAATTGAGTTATTAATTGCTGAATACAAAATTTTAAGATTATTTCAGGAAGAAATTTAGAAAACTTACATTACTTTAACAAAGTTGACAGTAAGGTAGTAACGAATGTTGAATGATAAAATGAAATATTAATTAATTACATTTGTAGAAAAATTTTCCCGCGTAGATCAACATTTACAGACAATCTATGACGAGAATGAGAAAATCTCCTTATCTTCACGAATATTAAAAAAAAAAAGGAAAAAAAAAACTGTTGTAAGAATCGGTAAGTATTCTAAATAACAAATTTAATTAACTTTAAATAATTAGCTCTAGAAAATTAATTGGTTGAAAAAATGTATATTCATTGAAATAATTTCATACATAATTTCTTATGAAAACTATTATTCAATATCAGTCATCTTTAATCACTTTGAAATAATTCTTTTACTTTTTTTTTATACTATCAAAAACATTCCAATTCCTATCATTTTCACAGTTCAAGATAGGAAAACAATATATTTAATTAAAATAACTACAAAAGTTATGCTGCACTTTGTATCGTGCAAATTTCACTAATAATTTTTCAAACTTTCAATTTAAAATATTAAAATTGGAAATGAGAAATAAAAATTGAAATTACATTTTTTAGAATTGTAGAAAAAATTAAATTTTTTTGAATTGAATGAAATATTTGCTAATCAATTTTAGGATGAATTAAAAAATTTATGAATGAGTTTGGATAGAAAAAAAAAATCTTTTTTCTTTTGTAAAAAAGAATTACATAGCATGTTGCATTGTAAGAGATATTTCTCTCGTATAACATAAAGGTATGAGAATACCCGGAATATATGCTATGCGGGGATGCAAAAATCACAATCAAAAAAAAAAAAAAGTGTCATTTCCTTACGTACACTGACATACAAAATACATATATAAATGCAAGATACAGTCATTTCAGCAATGTAAATAAATTAAAATTTTGTTCAAACAATTGAAACTGTTGGAATATAAGTTGATATGGAAAATTTCCACTCATTTATCAATTCGTTTTAATTTTTTAAACATGAAGAATTTTCAGGTGACAATATTATTGTAATAGTGAACTGCTGGAATGTTTCAAAATGAAAGATGCTTCGTCCATTCAAACTTTATCATTTAAATTCAAGATTTCACTTACATATACTCTTTTTTTAAAGTGTAAATAAATTAAAATTTCGTTCAAAGTAAAAGTAAAACTTTTGAAATGTAAGCTAATTTCAAATATTTTCTTTAATTAATTCATGAAAAAATTGAAGAAGAAAAAGCTCATTTTTTTTTTTTCTTTGGAGACAAATAAATGATGATGACATTAATCGAATAATATGAGAAATTCAAATGAAAGCCAAATAATATGAAGTATGTTTAAAGAAAACTTGAAATGAAGCACATAATATATCCGGAAACAAAAACTATTAAGAAAAGCCTAACATTTCAATAGGATAATACAAAAAAGCTTTAATCCAGAAAAATTGAACATTTGGAAGTTTATTTTTTAGCGGTTTCTTTCTGGATATATTATCCATGCAAAAAGATGGTAAATTTTTAAAAAAAATTTGCTGTCCTCATTTTATATTCATTTTCAAGCAAGTTTTGTTTGGTCTCAGCAAATACAAATACAAATGTATTACGTTCTGCTGTCCCTTCATTTGCTCAAAGGGGGGAAAAAAAAACTGGAAATATACTTCGAATTATTTGAAAGTTTCGCATTTTATGTTTAATTTGCAAAAAAGAAAAAAAATAAACAGCACAGGTTTGCAACTAGTTTTTTGAACATTTTTCTTCCACTATTTCGAACTATTATTTTGTTTCTAAGCTTTCATTTCCAGTGGTAACTAAATAACTAACACCTTAAAAGTGCTAATTACCATTTGACATACAAATGAACTGTAAATAAAAGAAGATGATAAAGTTTTTACAATAAATCAATTTGTTAACAATTTTTGAACGGATACGATAAGGGAAAAATTTTACACCGTAATTATGCATTATAAAAATCCATTAGCATACATCAAGCATTAATGTATTTCAAATTTTCGAAAAAAAAAGACTTTCAAAATAAGTCCAAGCTTTTCAAAAAAAAAAAACACATAATTATTGAAAACAAAATATGATATTAATAGGGAATAGCTGTCAACGATGAATTTAATTATAAGAAAATAAAAATTGTGCTTTGTCGGTGAAATATTTAATTTAATGAAAAAATTATTAGGGCTGAAAAAGGAATATATCAATCAATATGGAGCGATTGATTTGATCTTGTAGAAATTAATTATCGATAAGGTGCTTAAGAACAATAAATGAAAGGAACTATGTTTTGAATACAATTTAAATTTGTATTTTAAAATGGAAATGAACTGGGAATGAATTAAGGCAGGATAAAATGTTAAAGAGCTACCAACCCAATGTGATGTGAGCGAATTGCAATCCTGATTTCGAACAGGATTAAATTAAATGAATGAATGGAATGATTTGGTTTGAAATATGATTTATTAGAAATTCTCATCAAATTATTATCAGCAGCACATTAGATAGGCGGAATCGAATAGAATAATAAGACACTATCGTTTATTTGCTCCTTACTATTGAATGATAGTAAAAGTAGTAGTAATATAATAAGGGAGGTCATAAGTAATTATAGTTATTAGTTCAGGTGAAAAAATATTTTACAAATTATTGAAGTCATTAAATTTGAAAAGTATAAATTCATAATGTTAATAATGCTGTAAAGAGAAAAGGATCAATGCTGTTGGCAATAATAGCTGGTTGTGGACGAAGCAAAACTTGAAAAATTATTTCTTCTTGAAATTAAAAATTTTATAATATATGTATATATAGTCTTCTATTATAATGTCACAATGGCATCAAAGCAATAACAGCAATAATCGCAAGCAGTTGGTGATAAGAATTAACGGACAGCAAATGACACTGACCAATAACAAAATTTTGCATTCACTTTCTATAAATTTTATTAATGACTTTTAATTGTGAAAATTATTTTTACACAGCTTTTAATATAAATGATGTCAAATATCTTCTTTTAGCCAAACTTAATGATAATTTAATTGTCAAGATTTATTGATATGATCTACAAAATATTAAATTTATAATTGATGATATTTAGAAATGAGACAAACAAACATTGTAAGAATTTTCCGAAAAAAATCATGTAAAATGAAGGAAAAAGAAAAAAGATTTTAATGTAAGAAATGTTAATTTTCTCCTACTTTCACTTCTATAATAATTGTAATATTTTTTAAGCTATAAATTCTTACAATTTTAAATTGTTGAAAATTTTAAAATCAAACGAGACATCCATATTTGTAGATATATGATTCTGATTTCTTATTTTCATTAGCAACTAAACATTATTTGAATGAAATTTAAAAATATGAAATTGGGAAGCCAAAAAAAGTTCCATTTTGTTGAAATGGGTAAATGAAGAAAAAACTCTAAATTAAATATGATTTTGCAATTGCTTTTATATTAGCTTTTCAAGCTTACAAGTACATTAGAACTTTTGGCTATTTCTTAGGATGATCTCATTATTTTAAAATTTAAAAAAGAAATTCAAAAAAAAGAAAGTATTTTGCAAAATTTCATTAATGATGACCAGTAACGCAATAAATGAAATTTCAACTGAAGTAACTTTAGATAAGTCTGTATGTACAGTGAAAAACTTTGTCAGCATCATATGTCATTTACATCAAATGACCAAGCAATTGGAATAATAATTATTGAAGATAGGTTAAAAAAAAAAAGCAATGCAAATATTTGCGTATTAATTGCTACGGTACTAGAAGCTTTTAAAATTTCTCGATGATTTCTGTAAAATAATTATATAAATTAAATCAAATGTGAAAACAACCTGTCCTCACTTCACAATTATTGCAACTGAGTGTTACATTGAATGTCACACAATAACGATGTTGTACATTTTTCATCAGTGCTAATTATGCGAATTAATTATACGAATACATGGAAGGTAAGAAGCCGTATCATCAAATATCTGCTTTTCTTATCAACATTTATTAGTACATGATCTAAAATTGAACATATCGCCACCTTTTTTTCTTGTAGAATAAAGTTCTGTTTGTCCAAATTTGTTTGTCCACTTGTTTCACTAATTGCATCATTATTTATTTACTTTTCTGAATTCAAATATAAAATTTATTTTCCTTCCAATAATTTACTATTTACTTTGACCCTATGCTTGTCAACAAAATACATACCACACGCACAACTTTCATCCATAGCGCAAAGAGCCAATTTTCCTGAAGAATAGTTTGAAATATGAAAGAAATTTTCTAAATTTGACAATTCTTTTGATAATTATTGCATTACTCGGAACAAACTGGCTGTCTGTCACATACGTTCGGGGACATAACCCATCAACGAACAGACATGTGCGTATAGAAACACACACACGCACACACACACACACATACACACACACACACACACACACACACACACACACACATACACACACACACACACATGTGTGTTATGTTTTAAAAGACCAAAATTGTCGAAATGTTCAGATGCGCCATGCGGATACACAGAAATGTCGCAGAGGAGCACCTCGTATATAATACACATTTACAAATCTTTTCATTTTAACAATTTTAAGAATTCCTTCTCTTCGAGATTTCTCGGGAATTTGAAAATTAATCATATTTGTTTTTTTTTTTTTTTGGTACTAGACTAAATTCTCGTTTTTTCTTCCACCAATTGATATCATTTAGAAATCAAAAGTCAAATCTTTGCTGTCATTGACAGCAAGAAATGACAATGTTTTTATTACTTTTAATATAAATAAATGTGAAATACTAGGACATTTGTCACTGCCACATACCATATATGTGTCATTGATGATTCCGTTCTTTATTTGATCAATAATGAAATAAAGAATAAAATTTAATTTTGATCATATTCTCATTTCAATATGGCCATTTGTTCAATTTTGATTTTCAATCGACATTGAAAAAAACGAAGGAATTATTGTAGTTCAAAAAAAAAAAAAAAACCTTTAACTGAAACTTGAAGACTCTAACAGATGCATTGAAAATAGAATTTTAAATAAATTCGTTAATTTTTAGAAATAAAATTTTTAAAAATAAAAAAAACCAAAGAACGGCGATGGCATTTTTTTCTCAAACTTTCAGTGATAATTCTCTCATGCTATGATATGAAACTTTTTTCTTACATTAAATGTTACAAATTTACTGTTTTGAACACAATAAATGCAATGGCAAATCGTGAATTTTCCCCATTACTTTTTTTGACTGAAAAAAAAAAAAAGAATTTTAAATTGTTTTAAAATACTGACAATCATTATCAGTGAACGAAGAGAACCGAGAAATTTCTACATGAATCCATTGCGTAAAATTAAAAAGCGATTGTTTTAATTGAATAATCATCATCATCGCATTGTTATCATCAGCATCATCATCATCAATCGCTCATCTCTATCACTACTATCATTAGCAGCTTACTGTCGCAGTTTACTACATCATTATTACCATCATCTTCACTACCATCACTATCACCATCAGCATGCATCACCACATCAACACTCATCATTGTCATAATCGCGCTCACTTTTACCATTACTGTCATTAGCATCATCATCGTCATTATTATTTTAGCGTTATTATTGCCATCTCAGCAGGCATAACAAAATTCCATTTCAAAAATTGTCTCAATACCAGTAATTCGACAGTTTTTTTTTTTTTTTCATTGGAAAAAGAAAGCTTTTTATATTGGTATGTTGAAGTGTTTTTTTTTTTTTTTTTTTTTTTTTTTGAAAATATTTTAACATGAAACAGCAAAGCAACCTCATACATTTTTCTCATTAAATTTCGTTTCATTTGTCGTGAAACACTTTTGTATTCCATTCATTCAATCAACACAATACACTAATTAACTTAAGAAATACACTTTTTTGTTTCAAACAAACTTTTCACTTACTACTTTCAGAATTATTCATAATTAAATAAGAAGTTTTCAATTGTATTGTTTTCTAACTGAATTTTACAAAATATACCACAAATTTTTAATGTTCCTTGCTTCATTATTATATTCTTAATGATGATAACGCATTATACCCATGCAATGTCCATCAGTACATTCCACATTAATGCATTAAGACTCAATGACCATATCATTGCTATTATTGAAATTGAAGGTCAAGCAATGATTTTATGGCTTAAAAAATATTCAACTTAGTTCACCTAAAAATATTTATAGAAAATTATTGCTTTTCTTTTGAGCATAAGGAAAAACGAGCATATTCTCCATTATTCTATTTTATTAATAAATTTACAATCTTCCAACTTTTCTGTTATTTTAGATTTATCAAACAGTATGTCCGCATCTTAGCGATAGGCTTAGTTACGACAAACAGAAATACATATGTCAGCATTCGAAATTGACCCTCATTTGTTATCATTGAACCTCCTGATGCAAAGCAAACCTAGCAGGATCTGATAATGAAGAAATTTCAACCAAGAAAAGGCCAACTTGTAATTCTTGAACGAAAGCAGGCCATCATGTGACCCATGAAATCTTGCAATTCCCTAAATTATCAATTATTTTAACCAATTCTTTGGCTTAAAAGTGATTACAAATAAAAGGAAAGTAAATGACTGCGCAAAATATTCAAAAACTTAAAAAAAGCAAATGGCATATTTTTCACAAAAAAAAAGTAAAATCGATAATTCCACTCAATTCACTCAATTTCACTCAATTTTATCACACTCAATTTTATCACAAAAAATACATTAAGAAAAAGCAATGAATTTTTCTTTTTTGAAAAATAACCAAGTTTCATTTTCAAAAAAAGCTTTTTCTTTTTTGCTGAGAAAGAAAAATTGGCTAGAGGACTACTGAAAGAAGAACATATGACAGGCCAGAAATGAAAATTATGTTAATTTCAATTACAATTAGAATCCCATATCATTTTTAAAATACAAAAATTTTCTCAATTCTCGATTCTTAAGTTATCAACAAAATTTCACATTTAGTCCTTTCTAATCCAACAGAATTTCCGGTTTTTAAATTATATACGAAATTCCATGTTTATCCACTTTAATCTCCAAAATTTCTCAATTTCTTTTTATCTCTCCGACATTTATAAGCATCTGTTATATGTTTTAGGCAGATGTGTCAATGTACAAAATTATTCATTCTTTTTTTAAATTAAAACGATAAGGCTGAAAGCATTCATTAACACTTACGTAAATAATATAATGATACTTCTTAAACGGTTGCTTGTCCTAAAATCCAATTGAAATTTCTTCGCAAAGTTCTTGACAAAAATATATGAATTGAAGTTATGGATGTTTGCAATTTAAATAAAAAGTATTAAATCACCTAAACAAACATCTTTTGATATAGTATTAAAGTAATAGTAGTAGTAAAAACAGCATCAGCAGCAGCAGTAGCAGTAGTAGTAGTAGTGGTAGTAATAGTAGTGGCGATAGTAATAGTAATATTAATGATATTAGTAGTAGTAGTAGTAGTAGTAGTAGTGGCGATAGTAATAGTAATATTAATGATAGTAGTAGCAGTAATGATATTAGTAATAATATTAGTAGTAGTAGTGGTAACAGTTAAAATAGAATACTGTTTTTTTAATCGACCTCATGAAAAATAAAGTTTTGCAAAAAACAGTTCAAAATCTTCAATATCATTATGTGTGAGAAACAAGCAGCTAAATAGAAGAAGTTAGGTAGCTAATGTTTACAATTTAATAAATTTCAGAAAACTTTTGCGAATAAGTAAAGAAAATTACATTTCCATATAAAATTTGATCGAAAAAATGCATGAAAATTTTGAGCATTTGAAATGTCAATTGAAAATTTAAAAGTATTTGGAAATTTAAAAATTCTTTAAAATTTCTTAAGAAAACATTACCGCTTTAAAAGAATGAAAAACCAAACGTCAAAAAAAAAAAAAATTGAAAAGCGAAGAAAAGTAAATAAATTGGAAGGAATCGAAATGATTACAAAATTGAATGAATGAAATGAATATACAGAATGTAAACACTCAACCGAAAGCAGCAAAAAAAAAAATGTATGTGCTGCTGCTGCTGCTACTGCTGTTGCTGCTGTTGTTGCTGCTGCTACTGCTGCGATTCTCAGCCTGTTAAAATCACTAACGAAATTCAACAAAAATTTCACAAAAATGTAAACTTTGGTTTTCCGTTGCTAGCACAAGCAAACATTATTTCATTAAAAAATTTTAGACCCAGTCTCTTCCATTATCAAACTTTCCAAACGAAATAATAATACTTTTGCCTATCATCTATAATCAAATGTTAATATACCTAATTAATTCATAGGAATGATAAATAAAATCTTGCATGAATTTTAAATAATGTGAAACAAAATTTCAACAAATAATATAAAATATTACATTTGAAATCATTGTGTATATTTCATCGAATATATTTTCATTAGTTTTTTAAATTTTTAAACTTTAATTTATCAACTAAGCTCAGTTAAATGCTTTTACAAGTGATTTTTCAATCACAAAATTTTATCTTTCTATTTTTATAGTTTCAAGAAAAATTCAAACATTTAAAATATAACAATTTTTTTGATACCATTGCCTGGAATACTAGAGGTAAATTTTTCAAAAAGATTCTACCAATAGATTGCTTGAAAGATTTTTTAGAATTATCGGAAATTATTTCAATGCATACTTTTAGAGAGCTCAACAGAAACATCGGATGTTCTTCTAACGGTTTTAGAAAATAGAAAAGAAAAAACAGGATATTCTCGTTTATATTGGAATGAAATTGCTATTTGACAAATAGGACAGTAATGAAATGGAAAAAAAATTGATGAATGTTTGATTCACTGTAAAAGTAACAAATAATTTTAAAGCCACTAAACATATCAATTATAACAAGTTCATTTTTTTCACTTCCACTCATATCTTAAATATTTTAATCAAAAAGAAAAAACTGGTAAAATCTAAGCGATAGCTTACAATCCGCTTTTTGAATTTCAGTTTCATCTCGTTAAGTGAAATTTGAAGCCATGGAATTTTCTACTTTACAAATCGTAATTAATATTATTGCTACAGAATAAACATTGTGATGATTTTTTATAACTATAATAAAATTGAAATTTTCTCAATCTTTAAATAACAAATAATTTTTCCTGTTTCTCTATCTTTTTCCAAAATATCACTGCAAAATGTGTGAAATAATTAGATTTGCATTAAAATTTGAAAAATTCTAGTACATTTATCTAAATCTAAAATCAAAGATTATCTTTTGCAAAAAAGAATAAAAATTTTTGAATCTATGCAAATTTATAACTTAGCCTTTTTTATCTACAATACCAAAATGATAATAACATTTTCAGGACATATTAGATAAGAAAAATGTTTCGATTTCAACAGCCATTTCAATATACAACCCATTTAACATTTAAAGAAAAAACATATGTTTCTGCAACGACAAACATCGCGTCTCCTATCATCCCGCACTTCTCCATCTTCCTATTTTGCTATTCTCGGATCCTCTCTTTGACCTTCCATCTAAGCCTGTCATTGACCATCAAATATATATATATACGAATGGGTTACCAATTACATTAAAATTTCTGCATGTATAGCTGTTTGTCAAAAAAAAAAAAAAAAAAAGTAATAGCAATAAAAAATTTCAGCTAAAAAAGAAAGCATGCAAATGAATAAATATCATTTTCACGATTTTGCTTTTTTTTTTTACCGTCATTAATTTAATTTATTAAATTACAAACAAAAATTAAATGAATTATGTAATCACATGCATGCAATATGATATTGTTGGAAAACTTTTGCAATGATAAATTTTAGATTTATTAGTTTTTTCTTAAATTTTAAAAAATTGATTGTTAAAATTGCTGTTAACTACTATTTCCTTAATGGTTATTTAAAGCATGTTAGTGAGTGAAAAAAAAAAAAAAAAAAGAAGCTGAAAGCATTAAATTAATGATAACAAGAGCAATTTCAACTGTTGAAAAATTTCATTTCAGAAATGCAACACTACCTATCCGAAATTGTTTGCTGGCAGTTTTGAATAAATAAAAATGTGAAATTTCATTGTCTAATCCATTAGAGTAGCAACAAAATGTTGTGCTGAAAATGATTGAGTCAAATTGCCAGAGATGGAAAAGGAAAGATAGCTATAAAGCTGAAAAAGGATGACTAAGGAAGTTCAAAAATGTCTATTGCAATTTAGATCAGAAAAAAACTTTTTTCTTGCTAAACTTTAAAATTTTGTTCATATTCTTGATACTTTAAAAAAATTTACCTTGTTTTAAAATTATTTTGAAAAAAGAAAAAAGACGCTTATTTTGCTAAATTGTTTTGTTGCATTTCATAGTAAGAAACTTTTAAATTAATTCACAAAATTTACTGCAACTAAAGCTTGGTAAATAAATTTGATTTTGCGAATGGGTCATTTGTCTTTAATTAATTTGCACAAGCGAGCAAGTCAGCAAATGAATTTGCAACTAGAAAAGAATCAAATAAGTCAATTATTCTAGTTTCAGGATATTTCAGGAAAATTTAATTTGCTACACTTAAACTAAAAATAGCAATTAATTTTTCAAATAGTTTAATTTCATAGCAAGTGATTAAAAATAATTATTTATTCGTCCAAAATATAAATAAAAATTGTCGAATAGTATTTGCAAATCTGTCAATTGTTATTTGCAAAAACTGCGACAAATTAGATTCGGCTTTTAATTATGGCTGTAAGCAGTAAAAGTCTCTCATATCCGCTGTTTTCACTTATAAAAGCTCAAAAATCAGAAACATTTCATTTATGCAATTTTTTCGGAAATTATAAAAAGTTTTTCTTTATTTTATAAAAAAAAAAGAAATTGCTTTTAAACCATTTACTAACTTTAAGTCTTTAAGTGTAATTTTATTGAAATCTATGCAGTATTATTTATTATCATATCGAAATAATCAAATGTTCGAAGAGTAATTGGAACCATTCGACATTCTAATTTGACACTTATTTAATTTTAAAGTACAATTCTATAATTTTCAAAAGAAAAAGATTAAAATAACTTTTTGACAACATATGTATCATAATCTATAAATTGATGTAAAGAACAAATTCATCCCACTCATCTTCATTCATCCGTAGTTTTTAATTCGGATTTGCAATTTAAACAACTTTAATTGTAACACTAATAATAATAATAATAATAAATTGAAGAGAGAGAAAGAAAAGAGAGAAAGACAGAGGGTTATTTACCATGTGCTTTTTTTTTTGATGATGAAAAATTGATAAATACAGCAAATTATTTAGCACAGCATTTTAAAAAAAAAAAAAAAAAAAAAAAAAAACACATTGACTAAATTTGATGATGAGTCATTGAAATAATATTTTCCAGTGATATTTCATTGGTTTATTTTAAAATTTTATATTAATTATTAATGGTATTTTTACCTCATTTTATATTACATATTTTAAAGTACACTTAAACAATTAGAAATGTGAAACAGATGTTGAAAAAAGTAGAAAAAGTCGCTCAACTTGAAAGAGTTTCAATTAGCTCTATGAAATATCATCATATCTAGTTTTTTTTATTTAGCAAATTAAACTTCATTGATGAGATAAATGTATGATTCAGTTATTATATAAAATTTTTAATTTCTATGGAAATTATTTACACTGATAGTTCAAAATAATGATCTCTATTAGAGGGATAAGCTTTGATCTCTTTGTTATTTATATAAATTTATAAGAAAATTAGCTGCAGAAATTTGTTTCGAATTAAACAGAAAAAATCAGTGTGATAAGATGTATGTTTTACTGATACAATAATGTATTATTGCTATTTCATTAAATTTCTTTACTAATAATGTTTAAATTAAAATGTAAATTAAACAAGAAGCGAAGGCTTTTTTGAAGTGTCTTATCGTTAGTTCAGCTCTTTCTTTTTTTTTTTTTTTTTTTTAAAAAGCTTTAAAAAAGTTTATAAAAATTTGAAATAATTTCAAAGCAGAACAAAAATGTTTCCCTTTAAAAATGTCATAATTCATCAAAAAAAAAAAAAATAAAAAAGGTAAAGAAGGAAGTATCACTTTGAGAGGAATAGAGAGAGAAAGAAAGAAAAAAGAAGATGAAAAGAGAAGATGAAAAGAGAAAGAGGAAAAGTAAATGTATTTTTTTCACTTTCATTCTCTCTTAACTTTTCTGCTAAAAAAAAAACAAAAATTTTACACTAATATTGCACTTCAATAAAAAAAAAAAAAGGTTACAAGAAATAAAGGAGAAGTTTTTTGAAAATTTCATTTAAAAAAAGGTCAGCTCTGCTGTTGAATGCAAGTATCTATTTGGTTGTACTTGGCAAAGAGATTGAGTAAATGAGCCAATCTTCATGCATCATTTTGGCCAACATTTCAAACAGCTCATTAATTAGCTCATTTTTATAATGATAAATATTTGAATGCAAAACAAAGAAACCAATTTTATTTTAGAAATGAATGAATTCAGATCAAATACTTTTTTGTAATCTATAATAAATTAAGACAAAGTACTAATATTAAATATAACATAGCTAATTTACAACGATTTTTTTTCTCACAATTTATTCGAAATTTAATTATGTTTATCTCAAGAAATGATATTTTAACAAAAAGAAAAAAAAATACATACTATTACATTCACTTGTTAACATAAAACTTTTTACTAATAATGATAGATTAATTTCAAATATTTCAAAAAAAATTCTATTTTTTGTAATCTGTAATAAATTAAAACAAAAAGTAATGGTATTAAATATAATTTAGCTAATTTATTTCCAATAAGAATTAAGTAACCTCAATAACTAAGCATATGTAAAAATGCAATTGTTGCATAAACTGTCAAATATTTGACAATAGCTAGGGTTATTTGGCTTAAGTAATTTGCAAAAATTTCGAATCTCAGAATTATCATCATTATCTAATCATTTTTCACATAACTATACTTTTATTCTTTCACATTTTTTATGAAGTAATTGTTGTCTTTCTTGGCTAATCAACTTATCCGTAAGGTAATTGGATAAAAAGCGACTACAATTCATTCAATTTCAACAATATTACTTCTAATAATATTAAATTTAATATAAGTAGGCAATTAAATGTTGAGAAGTAATGGGAAGCAGCTAAAGTGAAACGAAGTAATTTTAAGCGCGAAAAATTCGTATCAGAAAAACATTTCAAAATTACTCGAAAAAAATTTGATAAAAATTTTGAACAGGTGGACAAATATCACTTTGACAGCATGAAATCTAAATGTATTTGTTGTAAAAAATAACAACACAGAAAAAATTAACACATTTCAATGGTTCGCATTACAATTTTTGATGTTTTTATTACATTAATTTCGTTTAAAAAAAAAAAAAAAAAAGAAAAACAAAAACTGGATAAACTTTAGCCAGTTTTATTATTCGCAAAAAAAAATTTTAAAAATTATGCTTGGAAAAAGATGAAAATGAATGCAAGACAAAAAAGGAATGTAAAATGATGTCGGCAATGGTAAGATCTTTAGTTGATATTTCAATAAATTTAAGCAATTAAAAAAAAGTGAAAGTTAAATTTGCTTAATTAAGTGGAATTTTCATGCTGCTTTGAAGGGAGGGCATAAATTAAGACTTTTCGAGAAAAATATTAAATGAATATTTATTTTTTCTTTTTGCTCGTGTAATTTCTGGGAAATTCTTTTAAATCTTCTTAAAAATAATAATAATCTTGAAAATAGCAAAATGCTCCAAAGCATAAAATTTATAAAACATCAAATGAAATATTTAAAAATGTAATATTTCGGAAATATTGAGAATTTTCGGGAATTGAATTCCAAAATATCCAAAAGTAATAAGACATCATATAATTTAAAAAAAAAAATGCAAGCTTTTTTTCTAAGTTTTTTCTATTTTTTTCTATATTTCTTTTTTAATTTTTTTTTATATTTAAAAAATGATTTTTTTCTTTTTTTTTCATTTCACAGGGGAAATCTGTAATAAAGTTTATCGCATAAAAAGCTAATTAATTAAGTAAATATTATCGTAACTCAGTTTTCACTAATAGAATGAATTGACTTTGTATTGTTTTTGGAAAACTTACATTCTTGGTAAGTAATAGTAAAAATTAAAAAAAGCAGTTAAGCAATAAGTGTTTAAAAATAAATTGTGTCTACTAGATTTAAAAAAAAAAAAAAAAACCTTAAAAAGGCTGAGAAATTGTTGCAAAGTAGTGACCATAGGGCTGCATAACTGATTGCATTTTTTTCCAAAGTAATCACAGAAATTTAGCTTCACGATTACCGATCATCTAGGCTTGCTATATTTCAGCATGAAATATATCAATAGACATTTTATTGATATAGACATAAACAGTCTAAATCCAAGATTTTTTAACTTGGATTGAAAAAAAAAAACTTAATTGAAGACAGAAATCTTATATGAAAATATTTTTTAATTTGCAGTCTATTGATATGCAAATTTATCGTTGCATTCGTTTTATCACCACTATCAGTTTCAATGTTAATAATGGCAAAAAAAAAGAAATAAATCAAATCTACCTAAAATATTTCTTTTGCTTTATTCAAATTTACTTTTAATTTTGTTTAAAAAATAAAAATAATTTTTGAAATATTCATTTCAAAAATAACAACGCTTTTATCATAAGCTATAATTTGAAGCAAATAAATAATTCTTTATTAATGAAGTAAGCAGAATTTTTTTTTTTTTTTTTTTCATTTTTAAGGAATATCTTTGCATTTAATCGTATAACAGATTTGATTACAGAACAAAAATTTCAAATATTAATTTGAAATTTCTATTAGAAATAATTATTTAAGAAGAATAAAAGTGAACGATGTTTACACAATGATGTGACAAAACCGGTCAACAAATGTGCTGTGGTAAGTTTGCATGGTGTTACGATATGATATGATATGATGTGTTAGAATAAGTGATAATGAAAGTACTGAGCACTGATAACTTTTTTCTCATTAAATGTTTTAATAAAGTAAGATAAAAATAAAAAAAAAAATTAAGAACTGAGAAAAGTCTCACAACAATTAATTTATTATTTTTGCATGAATTTCTGTCTCTTACATGTAA